>JASDQU011404363.1:3271-13458 GCA_032191745.1 Picea mariana
CTGATGCGCGGAAGATGAAGTTGTCTGCCCATCTCAAGACGAAGAAATTTTTTCTGATTTTAGATGACATGTGGAGTGGACTCAACTTGAAAGAATTGGGAGTGGAATTTGGCACTGACAACAAGGGCAGCAAACTTGTATTCTCTACTCGAAATAGAGATCTGATTGCAGAAATGAACGCAGAAGAGTCCATGGAAATACGGCACCTACCAACAGAGGAGGCGTGGGAACTGTTTTGCAGAGTAGCAGCTTTCAAAGACGGCCATGTTCCGGAGGTCATGGAGCAAATTGCCAGAGAAGTCGCCGGCGAATGTAAAGGTTTGCCATTGGCGATAACTGTAATAGCCTCAACAATGAAGAGCAAGAGAGCTATAAATGACTGGAAGTTTGCCTTAAAGCAGATGCAAAAAGTAGATTTAAGTTTTCCAATTACTCATCCTCGCATTGATCGAGATTTGTATCAGCGATTGAGATGGAGTTACGATACTTTGCCCACCACTGCTGATTTGAAAAACTGCTTTCTTTACTGTGCCCTGTTCATCGAAGATTCACTAATTCCCGAGGAAGATTTGGTCCAAATGTGGATCTCAGAAGGTCTGATTAAGACCAGTGATGGGGACTACGACTATTTATTGGACACTGGGCGCAGCTATCTAAAGTTGCTTCTAGATCGTTGCTTGCTGAATGAGCGGGATCTTGGTGAACATAGCGGGACCAGTAATTTTATTACTGTTCACGACGTTATCCGCGATATGGGAATATATATTGGAGAGAAAGAGGAAAATTATGCATGTAGGGCAGGTCAAAGGCTTCAACATTTCCCCGATATGGAGGTCCTTGCTGATTGCAAACGATTATCAGTTCGGGACAACAATATTACGTCTTTGCCCAGAAAGGAATTTAGATGTTCAGAATTAGTTTCTCTATTATTAGGAGAAAATAGAAAATTGAGAACAATTCCAGAAGGCTTTTTCCTCAACTTCACCTCTCTGAAGGTATTGGACCTAGGCGTAACATGGTTAAAATCATTGCCAACATCATTATGGCAATTGGTACACCTCGAGTATCTTAACTTGAGTGGAACTCATATTGAGAATATTCATAGAGACATAGGTAATCTTGTTCACCTTCAATTTTTGCTTCTTTCTTATTGTTCAGCTTTAATGTCATTGCCTAGGGAAATAGGAAAACTTACCAATCTCAAGTATCTAAATATTAGGAACACTCCGAAATTAATGCCGTCTCCACATCGCATTGATTTACCTCCAAAGTGCAAGATTGTAGGCAGAATGCCATAACTCTCTAATGTGGTGTGGTTTCATTAGGAGACGATGAGGCAACGGGAGAAAATACTGAACTATGTGAAGACCACACCAACATAATGTAAAGAAAATTAATGAAATATTTATATGAGAGATTTTAACTTTGTATATATATATCATGAAATATAATGATTTTATCCAACCAAAAAAAAAATTAATGTTGAAATGTCTTTAATAAGATAATATTTATATATTTTTAATTTTTTTTTTTTTTTATAATTTATAATTCATTTTTATTTTAAAGTTGTATAATAAAATGTTATTCTAATAATAAATTATGTACAAAATTTTTTAAATAAAATAATTGACATTAAATTTGGTGTACAATTATGTTGAAACATGGTAGTTTATATTTTTTATATAAAAAATATGGAGAAATATTATTAGTCATATTGAGTTCTCATATGTTAATCTTTAAAGCATGAAAATTTAAACATCATGGTTTATATTTCTTTTATGTAAAGAATAAAGAGAAATATTATTAGTGGTTCTCAAACTTTAATCATTAAATGTGGAGGTAAATGCAAACTCCTCATGATTAATAATGTGTATTCATTATATACATATATCTAATATTTAAAAGATATATTCATTAAAGTTAATCTTCCATGTGATTGCAATTTCACATTCTCAATATTCAAATAATGTATTTACTATAGGGTCAGTGCACATAGAAAATAGGAGAGAAGATATTGTACATAGAACACTATTCTATATAAATTGCATTTTTTACATGTGACAATCGCTGTATTATATAGAGTTTTTCAGATCTAACTAATTTCAAAATTAGGAAGAGAAGTTAAGAAAATATCTCAACCGATCTATAACAACTCACAACAATAATGGAAGTGTTATCTCCAACACCTCCCCTTAATGCTTACATTATTGAAAACAATATTGGAATCAAAATAAAAATATTTTTGAACTTCGATCTCTGTCTGGTCTGGTTTTCATCAACATTTCTACCCACTCTAAAATCTCATAGACTACACTCTTTTTCAACTATCAACTTCGAGCTACCACTTGATCCATTTAATATACAATTGCTTCTGGCCATCAATGATGTATTTGTAGGATCAATGATTCTTAACTACCTTGAAAAATAGTCTCGATACTGAATCACTCTATGAACATACTTCCATTTTTCAAATACATAATGAACTATGTATTGTGTCAATTATATAGGAAAGCAATCTAGATTTTGAATGTATATAGTAGTTAATCATACAACTTGACATTTTTTCACATACACAAACACACAAAGATAACCTGTAATCGTTGTTCTTGTAGCATTGAAGGACAATAAGAAACACCAGCTTATAACAGATTGTATACATAATCAAACCAATGGTATGTTATTTTGGCATCAAAGAAAATCAAGAACCACCTACTAAAACTTTGTTACTTTGTTCTATGAGCGGCCTTTCATCATATAAATTCACAAACACACAAGCTCTCTAAAGCTTTCACATTTTTCACTTCAAATAAAAATAACTAATTCCACAATCACAAAGAAAAATATGTATACCCTTTGAACTCAATCAAAACCTAGAAGTAGCATGGTAATTTCGCCTTCATCTTTGACTTCAGACTGTCAAAAACTTCCACAGGAAAATCTAAAAAATTGTTGTTGTAGATGATTTGAAGTAGAGTTGGCATATCTAGCATCCATCTCGTTATTGCTCCTTCTATCACGAGCTTCCTTTCAAAGTCACGCAATGATCCTTCAATTCAAAACCTTGGAGCTTCGTCCCTACGTTGTTACAACGTAACAAATCGACAGTTGCAAGATTGTATTAATAGATATCGACTCTCTTTCTGCTACATCAATAGTGCATGTATCGGGTTCTATCCACCGCACACTAAAAATGCCAATGAAACAAAATCAATACGACCCTTCTTCCTTCCGTGGCTTGACCGATGGGTAGTTTCTTCAAACATAAGCAATGATCTCTCTGTGCATTGAAATAAACAGAAGCAACATACACATAGACTTCAAGAATTTATACACCAACTTAAATTAAATCTAATCTAGTTAAGAAACAATATAAATTGCACACAGAAAACTCACATGAATCTAGTCCTGCAACAACAAATTAAAATAGAGGAATTCCCATGATCACAGCCCCTCTCGTGAGAGAGTTAGGGATAAATCAACTCTAAAACCAACATAGAAAATAGGAGAGAAGACATTGTGCACCCAAGATGCCATAGGAGAGAATGTCTCACCCGAGATGTCATGAGAATCACAGAGACCGATAGTCTCGTGTTGGATGCAAAAGGACAATGCATACAAGGAATCCTCTTGGGTTTAAATTCATTCATTCATTCATAATGAAATACAAAGTAATAAGCATTAACCATTAAAACATATATACATTCAACTTAGAACACATAGTATACTGCAGAGAGAAAGAGAGAAAGGACTTTGGATTATGTTCATTAACATCAAAATATATACATATATAGAGAACGATAACATAGGTCCATGCCATGCACTATAGATTCATTCAACAATAATTCCATTCTACTGCATTATGTGTTCTGTTCACATTCCTTCATTCCTACACCTTTCTCACTCTAATACAAACTCATACAAAATTGGATATGTAACTCTCTCTTTTTGTTCTAATCGACTCTCTGCCATAGACGTGCACTCACTCTGTTGATTCTCTTCTTTGTTGTAACTTAATCCACTGACTATTTTTCTCCACTCCACTCCTCGACTCCACTCTTTTGAGTGACGTTGGATCCACATGCAACCCCCAAATCTTCCTGGAGTGTGGAAATCCTAACTTACTTGTCAGCTCATCCATACCTTCTTCCAAGATCCTTTGGGTTGTTATAGTACTTGATTACAAAATATTCCCGAAGATATGCTTAGATTTGTTGCATGTGGTCTTCTCTTTGATTCCTTGTGCGTAGTTCAAAACTGAGTTGCGCACACAATCTTCCTTTGCTTGACACTGCTGCTAATATTTCCTTGCACCGCGCAGTGCATCTTCATGACCATGAACATAGTATTGATTTGTGGCATGCGTGCAACTTCCACAAAACCTTGGGTGCCAACAAAMCCTCAACACTATTAGTTGGCTCATCCTCGATCCAATGCCACTGTTCATGGATTGACATAAGAAGTTGACAACATTGTCGTCATGAGTTCCTAGAGGAATTGTTGAAATTGGCTATCAACATCATTAAAAGTTTCCTACAACCTTTGAGTGAGCTAAACAACCTCATTGTCATCATTTGTTGTAAATTGTGGGGACTAAAGATTGATTTGCTCCATATTTTTTATCATTGGAGTTGCCACTATATGTGCCACTAGGAGATGATTGTAACATGCATGGGCTTTGTCATTCACGTCATTGGAAATTCCAGAGAGAGTCTCTTGTTTCAACCGAGCTACAATAATCTCCTTAGTTTTTTTTGTGATCATTGTCATTTTAGTGTGTCTCTCACCCAGAGGTAAGGATGTCATGGTGCTCTTTTGTTGTGTGACTACTGCTTTCGTAGTATATATCCATTCATCGATGACATTGATCTCGGGTAGATTATGGAGATGAGTACATAGTAGGAAGCTATACTCAATGAGACCTGTGAAATCCTTGATGCATGATTGGACCTTTTGCAGTACTTCCTTGGCCATAACAATATTTTTTTGCAACTCTTGATTATCTGTGGTAGGCCATTTTATCTTCTCACAAAGCTCGAGATTTTGTATCTCCAAAACCTACATTTGCTCCTTGACCGCATGATGTTTTTGAGTTGCATGCATGTCTGGATAATCATCCCTAGGCTTGGGTACTTATGAATAAGCCTCATCCATGGTGTCGAGGATTTCTTTGTGAATTGTGAGCATCATTTATTGTTGTGCCTTACTTTTGGCATCAACGATGACCTATGGAAAATGACGTGCTTCGAGCTCCTGATGCACAACCTCTACTTCTTGTCACACAGACACTTCTTATTAATGATTACCCCGAGTTTCTTTGTGTGTTGGAACTTCTAGTTGATGTTACTAATGTAATTATTCATGTGATTTGTTGAGTTCTCGGTGTCGATCTTTGAGCTCCATTGTGATGGTAGTCATAAAATTTTGCAGGTTCTCTTTAGGAACCTGTGCCAGTTCGATTTTTTCACTGGCTAAGTCAAACGAGAAAACGACCAATGGATTGAACCGCAACACTCTTCTCTGACTAGTGCCACTGACTTCAATGATTTTTTTCTCTTGAGGGGGTGAACTAGGTGGAGAAGCAATGGAAAATTGTCGACCTAAGTTGTTTAATTTACCTGCAGTGTGTTTTAGAAATACCTACTGCATCATGAGATGTCCTCTAATTTCCTTGACCAACTCTTGGACATTCATAACCATCATCCTTTTTTATGTTACCGGGGTACTTTTATCTGTCCTTTTGCTTGTGTTCATCTGTCGATGTTTGTTGGGAATTTGACCAGGCACTATGGTGTGTTGTTTGGAGGCACAAGGACTTCCTCCTCAATGGTACTAAACTTTGTTGTGGGAGAGGGTGTGTGCTCTGATAGGATCTAAAATGATTAGGGATAGCCCTTGTGTCACTAAGGGCCATTTCCTCTTGCGGGCCTTGTATTGGTCATCCTCAGACTCCTTATCAGTTTGTGATTGCTCATTCAGGAGATATATGTATTTTCCTTTGGAGGTGTCAAACTTCTATTGCTTCGATCATGAGGCTTGTTCTTTATGTCTGGTTGCAGCTGCAACCCTTTTCTTCTCTTGGTTTTTCTTTGTCCTTGTTTCGAATTGCGCTTACTCATCTTTGAAAGGAATTTGATAGTCCTCATCCCATTCTATGAGACTTAGTTGGATGTCTTCTTCCATGATGCAAAAGGGGAGCATGGAAATAGATTTTTTCTTATTTGCACATGGATAAATGAAAATTTTATGGAAATCATACTCGAATTCAAGGTAGTAATTGTACCTTTTCATGACACTCTTTGGAATGTGCAACATCACATTAGTGACTTGTATCATATGCATGTACCAATTTTGAAAGGAATTGTTATACTTGGCTTAGACTGTTTTTTCTTTGGCATACTAGAGAATAATAAATCTAGGTGTGATGAAGAGTGGCACACTAGTTACATCCTCTTCATGGCTCGGGGGGGCTCCATAGAATATGCCAAGTAATAAAATAACCCACCTTTAATGAAAATATTTTCCTAAGTTCTAGGCCTCTAAACAATCCTCAACAAACGCATTTATGAGATATCATTCCAAAGCCATTAGAACCCCTGAAGAACATTGCTCGACGACAACGACGACTCCCATGGGACATTCTTCCTTACGAAATTTCTAGAGTAGCTTAGAGGTAAGAAATTGTGTCATGAATTAGACTATATGTTTACTGATATCTAGAATTACAACCATGTGAGACCCTCTACACATCCCATATTCAACATAAATCTCTTCCTAAACTACGTCCTTGGCCTTAACGATGCTACTTGGTTCATTATCTGTTGTTGGAAGGATTTAGAATTGATATGTGGTATTCTTGTCCACTTCGTATGGTTGTTCAAGCCACATATACCCTCTATGCAACCGACTAATAAATAAGCATAGGAAAGCATGCACTGATGGACTTTGGTCAAAATGTAAGAAATCTACTAGAATCAGGACACCAAATTGTCGAAGGGGCTTGACCCATTTCTAAGTGAGTACCTTCTCTGTTTTGTTAGGATTTTGAACGATCTATGAATATTTAATGAACTAAAATTCAGGAAAYTGGGTCAAATCACAGGCATTATGATCTATGCACTGCTACATAGGAACTTTCCCTAACATAGGGCTTACAAAGCTTACATTAGATGAGATTACAAGCTCAAATACCAACTACTCCTTACTAGCTTTGACCTTTTATATTGCATTTGGCATACTTAGGGAGGCCATTGTTGTCTGTAACAATACCACACTTCTATCTAATGTGAACTACATGCTGGGGCGACTCTGGTAGGCTAGACTATGGTGTGACATGGATAAGCTATGGAAAATCTATTGCTTAAGTTTTTTATCCCTCGATTTTGCACTCTGCTCTATGTCTACGATTCAGAAATAACAATTTGAAGTATGGTTCGGGAATTTTAAATGTACCAAGGGTGACATACCTGTTGACAGGCGAAATTGACCGTCCGTCAACTCGGAGAGTGGAACCAGTCCGGGGTTGTCTAATAACCCAAGCCGTTTGGGATGAACCACCCTGACGGGTTTAGCGGCTCCGTTAGCCGATCTAAGGTCCTAAGAAAACAAAAAGAAAAACTACTCTAAAATAACTAATCTAACTAAAACTAACTATTAAAACAAACTAATAAACTAATCTAAATAACTATTAAAACAAACTAAACAAACCTAACTATTATATATACTATCTACTAACTAATACTATGCTAACTCTAAGAAATTAAATATCTAACTACTAACAGAAATAAATCTTATTCACAAATGTACAATATTTACAATTTACAGATTTGTATGGAAACCTGAAAAACTCATTAATATTCTGTCCTAAGACAGTGAGAGCTATTGTTTTTGATTTTTTTAATTTTATGAAAAGAAATAAATTGAAAACTAACTAAACTAAGCAACTAAAATACTAACTCTAACTACAAATCTAAACTACACATATATCTAACTAAACTACTTAAATTATACTAACAAGTTAAATATCAAATAAATAACAAAATGACCTGGAGAAACGCTCCAGGTTTGTCCTGTATGATGATTGCCTTAGCTGATTGGAGGGAGGAAACCCACATCGAATTATCCTCGAGCTTCTTGTAAACTAGAAGCTGCTGTGCTCTTCAAATATAATTACAGGACAAACAAAACATAAAAATTACAACAATCTTATGATTTATGAATCTTCATAGTTAGATAAATCTGTATGCAAAGATCTATACAAAATGATTCAATTAACGAAGAAGAGAAATCTGTGATTCATTAACTGAAACAAAGTAATTGCTGTACTTTTAAATAATGAAAGAAATCAGATATGGATAACACTTTAATCAAATCACATCATCATGCAATAGCTTATGATAGCTAAAGTAGTCTATAATCAACTGCAAACTGATATGCAAAAACTTGAAACAAAAGATTGATATATTGAAAGCGAAAGCTGTTACAAGACATCAACTCTCGTCTCAGTTTGTATCATACATCCATAGCCTGGTTCTCCCACAAGTGAGGATGCCTCTTCTTATAAAAAATAATAAGTATTTAAAGACCTCCTACAGGGTAAAACATCCCTGTGGAAGTTATCAAAACTGTTTACAGAAAATCTGGGAAAATATCCCAAGTTTGGCTAAACTAACATCCTAAAATAAAAACTATATCACACAAATATCTCCTAGACTGTCCAGCATGCCCAATGCAATTCGAATGTACCTGAAAGAGGTCAAAAAAGGACAAGTTAAGAGAATATTTTGCTAATAAAAAATGATAAAAATCTAATTCTAAAGAATAGCTACAGAATCTTGCGATTCTGTAGCTGGTCTAAATCAATAACAGAATTGTATTAAAATTAATTTGAACCTTTTTATTAAAAACATATTCAGACTATGAAAAATATTTGATTGCTAAAAGCATCATGCAAATCGACACTTGTATGCAAATTGAACAAACTAAATCAAATGATAACCTAGATAGCTACACTCTGTTTAATTCATTATAACCAATTCGGGTAAACAACATTGTATTGGATAATTGAATAGTAATGAAATCGTTTTCATAATCAACTGAAATCACAAATAATTGCTTCAGTTATCCACAAGATCACTTCGAATCCAAACCAAATTAACAGGACCGTTTTCTCAAATTGATCACACTATATTAAACATAACCAACGATCCATGCTATTAGCGAATTAAATCAAAACTGGAATAGAAACGAAATCATAATGGAATTAATCGGTTGATAAAAGGGTCTGTAGGAGTTGTCCAATTGTTTTTCATTGCCAATTGGGGGCAGACAAAATCGATTGACTCCTAACGAAATCATTACTTGAATTCATTTCGAAACGAACTATTAACCGAATTTTATCATACGAATTCAACAGAGATGACATATGTCGATCTGAGTTTAAAAAACTCGTTTTGAAAATTAAAATCAACAGAGCAGCATCAAGTCTATTTTTGATATGAATCCAACTCATAAAAACAATTGTGTTAACTCAAAACACACAACGATCCAATCAAAATGAAAGAATCGAAACAATTTGTGTTTGTTACAGCCGTTACGAATCAACACAAATCCACGATCATAGCAAGCATATCTTTTGCATAGGTCAAATATAATCCAAATCCAAATGAAAATGTTGACAAAACAGAGTCATTTTTCCAATTCAATAGACTACATCGTAATTATCAAGCCAATTCAATCCTATGAAATCATTTCAAAAATCAAATCATAAAAACTAAATCAGGGTCGTTATGATCCAACCACAATGAAATCAAATCAAAACATAGTCGTGCTCTAATTTTAGCATAAAAATCTCCTATTCAGGTTAGATACAAACAAAATTCCAAGCAAAAACAACATTGATTTCGTTAACTCAAATCAACAGAATTATTCAAAATGAATCATACTTAGTGAGAACCAATCAATTGCTAAACTAGGCACGACCAAATCGTTTACCAAAATCATCACTTCATTTATTTTTAGCAAAATGAAAACAATGTACAGGATCCACAACATGACCATTTTTGATATGGCTATGACAAAGTCATTTCGAACAATGGACAGAGCTATTTGAAAACCAAACTCAATTCATTATATTAACCCTAGCAATTCATAGAATGGAATTGATATCGAAATTCATACTTGGATAATCA
>JASDQU011404363.1:14446-25226 GCA_032191745.1 Picea mariana
GATATCAGAGTCAGAATCTTCATTGAGTATTATGGGCTTCTGCTCAGCATTTGGCTTAGGTTTATTCCAGGCCAGTCTCGATATGAGCCAAGCATTCTTTTTACCTTTGTCGTCAACAGTAGGGTTACCTTTAACCTTCTCGCTCACAGGCTTTTTTACAGCCTCAACCTTGTCTGTTATAACGTTGGGTAGGTCGATATCAAGGCTGACCGAGGGTTTGGGAGAGGGTAGAAGGGCATGAAAAGGCACGGGTGGCCCGACCATAGTCTCACTAACCATAGACTTATCAACTTGGACAAACTCTGAATCAACAAAACCATTCCGAGAGAGAAAAGCTTGCCAACTATCGTCGTGGAGGTTTAAATGATGAACGATGATGAGTCTGATCAGGCCATGGTGAAACAAGCTACTATTGGCCTTCTCTCGTTTAAACCTCTTAGCCATTTTATAAAGACTACGCTGGAAATAAAATGGCATATTCAATGGATAACCCATGAAATTCATTAACAGTCGAAGGTGAAAAAGAAAAACTCATCCATACCGACCCTCACAGGTCACGAATTGTTTAACCACTATCAAAAGATCATGCCACCTTGGTTTAAGCATGGAAATAGGCATACCTCTATCACAGGATGTGACCTTCCGTGAGACGAACTAAACGGCCATGGCACCTCCTCAACTTTAGAGTTTTTAAACCATCGCTGGCCCATGGATGCTAATCCTGTGGCAGAGCTGATGAACTGTTCACTCAACTCAAACTGAATATCACCTACTTTAGCCCTACACCCATCAAAGGTAAGGGCGAATTGCTGTGCAACAAACAGATTGAAACCCTCGAACCTCTGCACAAACATGAGCCAACCGTTATCCTCTAAATCTTTCTGGGCATTATCGAACAGTAGCAGGGTTTGAATACCGTTCGGCTCAATTCACACCACCGGTGCCATGGAGAAGAGCACACGGTAAGTGATGTGAACGAGCCAAGGTTTGAATGCAGCCTACGCAAGGGAAGAATGCTCAAAGGTTTACCCGATGCTAGCAGAGGTGAAACAGGGATAGGGGTAAACATTAATGACATCGTGCGAAGGTGGTGGAGCTATTTCTGTCCATGCAGAATAGTCATTACCATAGTACAACCGCCGAAGATTTCAACTATCCAAATCACAACGCATATGTGTTACAACCATGCCACTTCAATCAATCAATCGAAACCTTTGGTAAGTGGATAAGCCATTCGCGCAATCAAAAGTTATGCCATAGTTTTAAAACCAAACACACAAATCGAAACCAATACCAAGTGTTGTATGAAACGATTCACACCAAGGGTTTAAACCATAACACCAATGCTTTTTCATATAATCAATGTGCCAAGTGAATTGATCAAATAACATGTAGATCCAATTACCAATGCATCACAACTCAATCACTCATAAAACAAAATTACATAATCAATCAAAGAATGTCAAATGAGTACAGATCAAAAGGGTTTTACCAACTGCATAATGATAAGTAAAATGTAAACGCAATGGGAATATCGACAAGAATGATAACGACAATTCAGTGAAGATTTTAATGCGACTTCGAAAGACCAATTTTTCACACTTACAGTCGTGAAAACAAGAACAAAGGTAAGTGTGTAAATAGCGCAAAAATAAAAGTGTCGTTTATTTGAGAATTGCGACGAAAAATTAAGGTTTGCAAAACATTGGTGTAGGCAGCTTATAAGGACAGTAGAAAATGTGAATTGGCTGCCAACAATACCCCCATTGATTCCTACTACCAAGATATAATAAAACTTGTTTATGACGTATTTTCTCCATTATAACTATCACACGCCATAGGTACCTTCTTTCCATAACTATTCACCTTTCCCCATGTAATTTTCACCTCTTTGTGAGCTAACAAACCACTTTTCCTTTCGACGTATCTTCCTGTATCTTGTCAATGTGTTGTTAATGAACATTATTTCATCCTTTTGAGTTTAATCTGATAGTTAAGTATAAATATTTTCCAAAACAAGAAAAATCTTCATTGGTACAACATGTCGTGTCCCACTTTATTATGTTGAGTTGGCTCTACCACTTCTTTATTACTGTGATTTTGACTACTCTACCCATGCCCTAATTCCTATCTTTCGAGGGTGCAATGCATGGTTACTACATGCCCCTTCTTTCATGCTAGACATATCATCTTGTCGCATTGGCCCTTAGTAGGTCGGGATGTTTCTTTACTCATAYTTGSTTCCTTATCCCTTKCCATGGAGGGTCATCGATAATTATGGTCGAGACTAGGTGAGTTTACTGACCACCCCACCTTGGGTTTGGTTTGAATTYGGGAYTGCACCACCCATMTGTTGGCACAGTTGTAGTCAAAGCAACTTGAGGGATGGGACTACTTACTGGTACAACGTGATTGGAACTCAGATGGATCTTCCTTGTATTTGGACACTACTTAACCATCTAACTCCTTTCACGGGAGCACATATGTTCTTAGGTATTTACCTTCAGCCATAATATTTCCTTGATTGTCTCCACTACTTTCTCCCATTCGAGTAGATGTTCATGATGTACTGCCCACTATTGCACGTGTATTCCTTATAACACTATGTCGAGAGCTTGTATTCGATGGGTTAAGGGAATATTCTACATCTAAGAAAGGAATGTATCCACCAAGTCTTTTTTATCAAACTAATATAAGGTATAATGGACTATTCCCACTTCATGCAACGCGATGGTAATTCACACACATCTTCTTTTTGAAACCTCATAGATCTTATGATGCCATCTCTCCATAGAATCATCTAAATCTTTGTCAGATGAGAAAAAAATTCTCCATCTTAGCTCACCATCTGTTGTGGGATTGATATAATCCACCCTGCACCCTATAATTTGATATATTTTTTCAATAATATAGCTCCATGCATCCTCATTCATGGCCTCTCTAGACATGTTTCCTTCATTTGGATCCAAAGGCGCCATTAGGTGCAAGGTATCTATTTCAAAGGAAATCCGTCATTCCTTAAAATTAAAAAATGTATTATTGTCAAATTCATTGTCAATGCCAAGTAACCCTGGGTAGGGATTAGAGTCATACATTATCTCAATCAGGTCAAACTTTGTTTTAGTCTCCACCCCTTCAATATTCACTTTTGCTTTCTCAAGTCGATAGATGGGATATATTTGGTATTGATTAGCTAGCCTAAGTTGAATGGAGGAGCACACTGAACTTGGACTACCCATCAACTCCCAAGATTTCTTCAGCAAGATGTTCACATCAGACCTCAGGTCCAATATGACACTGTGCATCTCATAGCTTCTGAGTTCAACTGTCATATTAAACTCTCTTCCTATTATCTTCTAATTTCTCACCTGGTGCACATCTCTATTTGGTATCGGGGTAGATATGGCTACAATTGTATCTTCTTCCCCCATACATCTTGTCAACATGTGCATCAACTTATTTGTAACATCAAGATCACTTAAAATTTTCACGCAACAATGCAAAAATTTACTTACTTGATCCTCTACTTGCACCTCTGACAAGTTTTGTGTTGTGTTTCTTCTCACACCATATATCACGACTCTTTGCACACACACTCCTCTATTTCCTTTTTCTCATCCCACTGCACCTCTTCCTATCTGTGGGCTTCTCCTAATGACCTATGTGTCATGCATTGTATCTCCTCATGCACACGAGCTTCCTCCAATTATTTTTGTGTTTCACAATGCAACTCTTCATGGGATTGAGCCTCCTCCAAGGATTTTTGTGTTGCTCGTTATACCTCTTCAAACACCTAGGATTTATCTAGTGATAATTGCACCATGTTTTGTAACACTCCAAATGCTTTGTCCTCATCTAGAGTCCTTTACACATCGACAACAAATGATTTTGTTGCGCAACATAAAACTTAGGAGGCGCATGTGCCACTTTTCTGATCTTCCCTTCTACGTTCCTACTCGAGATTTATCCATTCTCTAATTCCATTCATGTCTAAAATCCTCCTCGACTTACCACCTGCACATCAGATTCTTCTTTTGGCTTCTAATTTCCACATGGCTCAAAAGTCACCATATTGAAGTGTTCCTATTGGATTATTGAGAGGGAGGGGTGAATCAGTAATGAGCAATTATACCACTTTTAACCACAATATGTATTCTTTAAATTTTACCAATAGTGTTCAACAGTTTATCATCAATGTATCATCTATGAATGCATCCAATANATATATATATATATATATATATATATATATATATATATATATATATATATATATATATATATATATATATATATATCATAAGCATGTAAACATAAGTAGCATCACATCAACATCACATCAAGAACACAATACATTGGTTTTTACATGGAAACCCAAATGGGAGAAAACCACAAAATGCTTTCTTATATATATCAATAATTCAACCATAGGAAGCACTAACTTCCAAATTCTCCAGCTGCAACTGGAAGGAGGCTCCAACCCCCTATTCTCAGGCTCCAACATGAAGGAAGCTAAAATTCCTGAATTCTATGGCTCCAACCAGAAGGTGTCTCCAACCACCTATTTCTCAGGATCCAACTTGAAGGAAGCTCCAACTCCCTAATTCTCTAGCTCCAACCAGAAGGAGGCTACAAGCCCCTTTCCCCACCCTATATTGTCGCCCTGAAATATAAGTGTAGACCAATTGTCACAGACTCTACCACTGTCACTATCACTGTCACTGCCACTGCCTCTGTCACATCAACCTGTAACCTGTCACTGACCAACCCATCCAACTTATCACTTTCACCAATACTCAACCAGATCCTCTCACATGGATCATATACCAAGGACACCTCTCAACTAGATGTCCAAAATCACCAACACATGYCTCTACCMARCATGTATMAATATCTCCARCATACCATCACAAGATATGTGTCTCAACCATGTACCAAACCATCAACCTGTACCATACCAATCATAAACTGTGTACCACAACCTATACCACAAAAAGTGCATCAACCATGCACCCCACCTATACCAAAACTGTGCATGAACCATGTACCTCAACCTATACCATATGCCTAAAACATCAACCATGTATACCAACCATGTACATCAACCATGTGCACATCAACACCATACAATGTACCATATCATGTGCCAATCATGCACATCAACCATGTACACCAATCATGTACATCAACACCTATACCATACCATTCACCATGTACCATATACAATGAAATGTGTCTCAACTATATACCATATCATGTCATACACCATGTACCATAAGATATGCTAATCAAGTAATACCAATGGTGTACCTCAACCAAGTACCATCACTCACAATCATGCCATGTGCCATAATATAGGACTCATGTATATGCCAATATCACAAATATGTGCCTCTAACAATGAACCATAGCAACCATATACCAAGTACCAAGTACCAATAATCAATCATACAACTTAACCTTTTTTCACATACACAAACACACAAAGATAACCTGTAATAGTTGTTCTTGCAGCACATGAGGACAATAAGAACCACCATCTTATAACAAAATGTATTCATAATCAAACCAATGACATGTTATTTTGGCACCGAAGAACATCAAGAACCACCAACTAAAACTATGTTACTTTTTTGTATGAGCGGTCTTTCATCATATAATTTTACAAACACACAAGCTCTCTAAAGCTTTCACATTTCACACTTCAAATGAAAATAAATAATTCCATAATCACAAAGAAAAAACACGTATACCCTTTGACCTCAATCAAAACCTGGAAGCAACATGGTACTTTCGCCTTCAACTTGGATTTCAAACTATCAACAAATTCTTTAGGAAAATCTAAAAAATTGATCCTACAATTGATTTGAAGTAGAGTTTCCATATCTAGCATCCATATCATTATTTCTCCTTCTATCAAAGGCTTTCTCTCTTTTATAGAGTTTTAGAACTTCCAAACTTTCCCTAAATCTCTTTTAATTTAAGTTTTAATGAAAATCTTCTAAAAATTCTCCATCGTACAAGTGTCATTCATCCCCCACTTTCCTCCAAAAATTATTTTCTTTAATTTATTAATTGTCTCATTTCCCTCACCCACCTAGAGTTGCTCCTAAATTTACTCCTAGGTGTTCCTAGATTCCCTTACAGGTTTAAATACTTTCCCTAAATGATGTTGCTAAATTAGTTCAATTTAGAAGGTTCTTTATTGCAGATTCTTTACTAAGTTGACCTCGCTTTTTACCATAAGTTCCCTTCTTTCCTTTATTATGTTTCCTCCATTCCTTAGTTTCCTAAATTTTATTATTCCCTTCTTTCCCCTTTTTATTAGAGCCAAAATGGCAGTTGCGCAAATTAACCTCTTTTCCTTTTTATTAATAATTTAATACCTTTTGCACTTTCACAAGTTAAACAATGAAATTTTTCTTTACAATTTTAAATCCACTGATTTTAATTAAATTCTTACTATCTTCATTTTACCCCAAAAATTTTATGAAGACTAAAACTATTACTTAAGTGGTTTTTAGTTTAATTTTTATTATTGTTTTTTTTTATAGGGTATTTTTTCTTAAGGTTAGACAAAATTTTACCCCTAGAGAAGTTTTAGACTTAGGACTTAGATTCTGAACTAGGTGAATTTTAATTAGGGAAGTTGTTTAAGAAATTATTAATGTGTTAAATGTCTTAGGGCCATCTAGGTTTGTTCCTTTCTCATCATTAATGCGACGTGCCCTTCAAGATGCATCACGTGCTCCAAGGGTGCCACTTGCCTCGTTTATTTCTTTTGCGCGACGTGCCCTTCAGGATGCACCACGTGCTCCAAGGGTGCCACTTGCCTCTTGTGTTTATTTTGCGTGACGTGCCCTTCAGGATGCACCACGTGCTCCAAGGGTACCACTCACCTCTTGATTGATTGGTAGACATCAATAACCCTTGGAGTCAATACTCCGCTAGGTGAACTTGTGGGAGACTAAGGGCTTCTAAGGAATAAGGCCCTCGCCTTATTGCGCACCCCTTAGAATCATCGCGAGCGACTATTGTAGTCTTCCCTCATGGCATCATGGGTCCTCTCGAACTAGGTAATCGTTAACCTACAGTTCGAGCCACGACGAGAGTGCTAGTAGGCTGTGGCAGGGCTGCTATCCACACCTCTCCCTCAACCTCTCGGGTAGTCGTGTGTGGCCCCTTTACTCCATATGTTAGTCTGGTTGGCATGCTATCGTCAACCTGCATCATCAACAATCGTGTCAGAACATGTCCACATCATATCATCTAATCAAATGTACTTAAATCGTAGTAAAACAATCAAACCCCAATAGCACACTCCCTGACTCAATCCAAAGTCTAAGGGGTTCCGTCGATACCTCTGCATCCTCAAGGTCCAAAACCCTACACACTTAGTAAAACCGAGTCAATAGCACCTGTCCATGCAAAACAGTAAAACATCATGTCATCTATCATAGCGCATCATAATCAAGGACAAAAGTTTTAATATCATAATAGTCCGGATCACTTGCGAGCAAGTGTCCTCAAAGAATAAGTTTTCTCAATGCGCTAGAGCGGGATGTTACATACACCCCCTCTTGGTCTAAAATTTGTCCTGAAGTTTCTCAGTATAAATGCCGAAATAAGTGTATCATAGTATCATATGCCTATCTATCAAACAAAAATGAAAACTGCTGGTGCATATCATATGCGTCCTCCCAGGTCGCTGAGTGCAGACTATAATTGTCCCACTCTACCTTGACCTGATCTACCGTTCGACGTCGTAACTGTCGAACGCGGTGATATAATATGTGGACTGGCTCAACCATGAGCACTCCCTCATTCGACACCTGCAAGGAACTCATGTCAATCACATGTGTAGTATCACCAATATAATGTCTCAAAACAGATACATGAAAAACATCGTGCATACGCCTCAAAGAATCAGGCAAGGCTAGTCGATAGGCCATGGGCCCCTTTCTCTCCATGATATCGAAAGGTCCCACGAACCTAGGAGAGAGTTTATCTCCCCTTCCAAACTTGATCGAACTCTTATGCGGTTTAACCCACAAGAAGACTCGATCGCCGACCTTGTAACTACGATCGACTCGGTGCGCATCGACATAACTCCTCTGTCGGTCCTATGCTTCTTTAATCCTTTGTCTTATGGTTTTCATTTTCTCTTCCATTTCTTGGATTTCTTCTGGTCCCACCAGGACCCTATCCTCAAGCTGATCCCAACTCAAGGGTGTCCAACACGGTTTCCCATAAAGAAACTCGAAAGGCGCCATCTTAACTGTTGTTGTAAGAGAACTCCACTAGTGGCAAGAATTCCTTCCAATGCTTTTGTTGGTCCATCACGTACATGCGCAACATATCTTCCAAGGTTTGGTCCATTCATTCTATCTTCATGTCATTCTTCGGGTGATACGTAGTACTAAATTTAAGTTGGGTTCCCAAGGCCTCTTGGAAACTAGTCCAAAATCGTCCAGTAAACACCGATCCTCGATCGGATATAATATTCTTAGGCACGCTATGCAGCCTCACAATATCACTGATGGAAACTCTAGCTATGTCAGGTTCTTGATATGTCGTACGCACAGGAATAAAGTGAGCACTCTTCATCAGAGTGTCTACTACTACAAAAATCGAGTCATGTCTCTTGGCCATCAATGGAAATCCAACAATAAAATCCATCGAAATAACCTCCCATTTCAATTCCGGGAATGCATGTGGTTGAAGTAATCCTACCGGGTGTCTATGTTCAGCCTTTACCTGCTGACACTCTAGACATCTGGCCACATAGTTGACTATGTCGACCTTCATTCCCTTCCAGAAGAATAAGGGTTTAAGGTCTGCCCTCATCTTTGTGACCCCCAGGTGAGCCATGTAAATTGCTCTATGAGCCTCGCTCATGATCAACATCCTCAACTCGTCGTTTGGCGGTACATGATTTCGAATTTTAAACCTCAATAACCCATCACTATCAAAAGAAAATTCCTCATATCGTGGTACCATCATCGTGTTTTGTCCGATAAAACCCTCGACCTCTTTGTACCAGTCATCATCACGCTGTAAAGTGAGAATCTTCTCATGTAGATTCATCTAAAGAGGAAACACTGAGAAGATTCATGGTCTCCGACTTAAAGCATCCGCCACTCGGTTCACTAGTCCCTTTATGTAAGTAATCTCAAAGTCATACTTGCTAAGCAATTCCGACCAATGTCGTTGTCATGTGTTCAGGTTGCCTTGCGTAAAAATGTGTTGTAGTCCACAATGATCAGTATTTAGTTCAAATTTTCTTCCAACAAGGTAGTGTCTCCAAACCTTCAAGGCATATACGATGGCTAATAACTCCAAATATTGCGTTGCATAGTTCTCCTCATGCCTTATTAGTTTCCTTGAAATGTAAGCAATCACTCGTCCGTCTTGCATCAAGACTCCGCCTAAACCTTCCTTGGATGTGTCTGTGCATACCAATAAGTTTGTGTCCATGTCAGGGACCTTTAGTATCGATGCTGTTGTTAACAACTCCTTAAGCCTTCGAAAAGCTTTCGCACATTTCTCGGTCCAAACAAACTTCTTGTTTTTCTTCTGGAATTTCGTGATCGGATTTGCTATCTTTGAAAATCCCTCGACAAACCATCGATAGTATCCTGCTAAACCCATAAAGCTACGCACTTCCGTGACATTCGTTGGCGCAGTCCATTCCATAATAGCCTCGACCTTGGTTGGATTCACAGCGATACCTTCACCGAAGATGACATGCCCTAAGTAGTGAATCCTTGATTGATAAAAAGAGCATCTGGACAATTTCCCATACAATTTGTGCTCTCGTAGACACTGTAGTACCAAGTGCAAGTGTTCATCATGCTCCTCCATTGTACGAGAGTAAATCTAAATATCGTCAATGAACACTTGGATGAACTTGTCCAAGTACTCTCGGAACACCCCATCCATCAAACTCATAAATACTCCTGGGGCGTTTGTCAGTCCAAATGGTAAAATAGTAAAATAGTAAACTCATAATGTCCAAACCTCGTCTTAAAGGCAGTCTTAAGGACGTCATCCTCCTTGATCCGCAACTGGTGATACCCGGATTACAAATCGATCTTGGAGAACACTGTCACACCCTTCATTTGATCGAACAGATCATCAATTCTCGACAAGGGGT
This sequence comes from Picea mariana, assembly GCA_032191745.1. NCBI lineage: Eukaryota > Viridiplantae > Streptophyta > Pinopsida > Pinales > Pinaceae > Picea > Picea mariana. Next base: position 24,603 of record JASDQU011404363.1, read on the forward strand.
ACTGATTCTTAATCGTGGCCTTGTTCAGTTGACGGTAGTCAATGCAAAGCCTCCACGATCCGTCCTTCTTTCGTATGAAAATAACCGGTGAACCCCACAGTGACACACTAGGACGTATCAGTCCCAGGTCCAACAACTCCTTTAGTTGCATTTTCAACTCTTGCAACTCCGGGGTTGACATCTGATAAGGCATTCTTGCAATCGGTTCGGTCCCCGGTTTCAGGTCTATGGTAAAATCCAATTCCCTTTCTAGTGGCATCATAGGTAACTCCTCTGGAAATATGTCCGCAAACTCCTTCACCACTGGAAGGTGTTCTAGACCTTTCACTATTACCTTCTCATTTAGCGCAAGGATCGCATAAAGCTTGCACCCCTTGCGCATACTCTTCTGTAATTGTAAGGAAGAGACGAACTTCAGGGAAACTCCCTGGTTCCATCCTACAATCACACGTCTATGTCCCTCGTCATCGACCAAGCTCAATCGTTTTGTCTTACAGTTGAGTATTTCCTCATGCGACTCCAACCAATCCATACCAATCACGACATCATAAGATCCTAGGATCGTGACGTACAGGTTGGCCCTTGTGACAAACTCTCCCAGGTTAAGGATACAATCTATAACCT
>JASDQU011404363.1:41370-52706 GCA_032191745.1 Picea mariana
AGTTTGGGTATCTCATGAGATAAAGAAGTTTCTTTTGATTGCCATAGAAAGTTTCATAGGATGGTTGCTGAGTTGTGTGGAGTGATAAGTAGCAAGAACTTAACTGTTTTCAGTTTATCGTTTACATGCATATACAGAACAGTACCGGTTAGTACCGAGTAGTACCGGTTAGTACAGAGTAGTACCAGGTAGTGTGAAGCAGAGTAGAGTACAGTACAGTAGCTTCTTTCAGCAAGTTTCTTTTAGCAGTTCAGAGATTAGTTTGGCATCCTTTAAACCCTCTCTCCAGCCCTGCATTTCCTGTGCTGGTTCCTCTAAGTCTACCTTCCCGGGTTGACAATTAAATGTTGATTTACATGATATATCTGCAGCTCGACAGTTATATTGTTTTTTGAGATGATAATTTGATTGTAGTAAAGAAATCACTAGATAACAAAGTACCTAGGTGCTAGAGTAAGAATTTCAACAAGGTATTAGAGCATACCTAGGATTGAAATAATTTCAACATTTCTGAACTTTTAAAACTTTTCTCTTCCAAGCACTTTGGTGAAGTTGTTTGCAATTTTCTCACTTGTGTAACAACGCATCAAATTAATGTTCTTGGTATCTACATGATGTTGAATCAGATGGAACTTTGTGTTTATGTGCTTTGTTCAATTATGGGATCTAGGATTCTTGGCCAACTTGATTGTAGAAGTGTTGTCAATCAAAAGTGGAGTATCATTTACCTGTTTTTCCCACAATTCCTCTAATATCTTCTTGAGCAACACAATCTCCTTTGTTTCCTATGACAAAACAAACTATTTTCATGATATCCAAGAGATAGTTGTTGATTCAAAACTTATGGGGTATCTTGAATTAGACACTCCATTCTCCTTATCCCCATCAAAGTATGAATTTGTATATCCAACTAGTTTGAAGTCCTCTACCTAAGAGTATCTGAGCCTAAAGTCTTGAGTCCCATTCAAGTACCTCAGAACTCTATTTGCAACACACCAATGTCCTTCACAAGGTTTTTGCATGAACCTAGAAAGGATACCAACTATAAATGAAATATTGGTCTTAGTGGTAAGATAGATAAGACTCCCCACAAGCTATCTATATTTAGTTACATCCTCAAATTCATTCCCTTGTTTTGATGTTAGCTTCAAATTTTGCTCCATTGGAGTAGATACAACATTACAATCAATCATGCCAAATTTATTCAAGAACTCTCCAATGTACTTCTTTTGGGAATTGAATATATACCTTGGATTAAGAGTTACTTCAATACCCAAGTAGTAGTGAAGATGTCCCATGTCTGTCATCTCAAAAACCTTCTTCAATTATTTCTTTATGGATGCAATATATGTTTCATTGTTCCTTGTCATACAAATATCATCTACATACACCACAAGATATACAATAGTTTTGATAACTTTCTTGACAAAAAAAGTTGCATCATCAAGATTAAAATGCTTGAAATTGGTCTTCAAAAGATTCTTAGTTAGCTTTTCGTACCAAGTGTGAGGTGCTTGCTTTAGGCCATATAAATACTTTATGAGTTTGCATACCTTATGTTCTTGACCCTTCACAAAAAACCCTTGTGGTTGAGACATGTAGACATTCTCTTTCAAATCTCCATTCAACATAGTTGTTTTCACATCCTTGTGATGAATCTTCCACCTATTATGTGTTGTCAAAACAAAGCATTAATGGTAGACCATTTTTTTGGGGGGAAAAAGTGTCCTCATAGTTTATTCCTTCCTTATGTGCATATCCTTTCACCACAAGCCTCACCTTATGCTTGTTAAGTGAGCCATATGATTTGTACCTTTTCTTGTATACTCACTTGTAGCCAATTGGTTTAGTTCCAAATGGAGGATCCACGAACTTCCATGAAATTCCATGTCACATTCTTGATGAGATCATCATACTCCTTCTACATAACATATTTCCACTCATCATGAGAAAAAAATACTTCAAAGGAATTTGGTTCAAATTTAGTAGATAAATTCAATTCACAATGATATGAAACTTACATATCATTGGCATCGCATAAATATGAATCATCTACATCACCTCCATCATCTTGTTTTGTAGAACTTCTAGTTCTCGTCTTTCCAGCCTCATTAGGATGAACACTTTCAAGTGTCTCCATAAGCCACTTTGGATATTTATGTGATGGTCCAATTTTATCAACTGATTGAGATGATGTTGCATTCCCATCAAGATTCATCCTTCCATTCCTCAATCACATCAAGCAAGTGAACCTCCTTCTTTGATGGATCTTCTACATGAAGGGGATATGGTACTTCAAAAGGAGATTCTAGATATTGATCAAAGATAGGGATCCCCTCATCAAGATGTGGAATTTAATTATCAAAGTCATGATATGTCTTTACATGGGTGAACCTATCCAGATGATCAAGTTGTCACTCAACAATCTTGTCATTCTTAGTGGATTCAAGAAAAATCATATCTATGGAAAGAATGAAATTTTTATTTACCTCATCATAAATAAAATATGCCTTGTTGGTATTTGAGTACCCCAATAAGATGCACTTTCGACTTCTTGCTCCAAGTTTGTTTCTTTGCTCCTTAGGAACTAAGGCATACAAAGTGGAACCAAAGACCATGAGATGCCTCACTGAAGGAATGTAATTATTCCACATTTCATAAGGAGTCTTGTTCCTAAGATAATGAGATGGAATTTTGTTTCTTATGTACACTACACATAGAACTACATCAACCCAAAATATCAACTTCACATTCTTGAAAAATAGCATTGAACATACCATATTCAAGGGTGCATTATTCATTATTTTTGCTACACCATTATGCTAAGGATTGTATGGAACAATGGTTTGATGATTGATCCCATGTTGGAGAAGATATATTTCAAACTCATTAGAGGTATATTCATCTCCATCATCAATACAAAGAGCGCCAATACAAGATTGTGCTTCATTTTCAATCCATACATGAAAATATTTAAATGTTTCAAATGATTGAGATTTCTTTTTCAACAAATAAACCCAACCTATCATGGTGTAATCATCAATAAAATTCATCATATATTTATTACCCATAGCAGATGCAATATGCACTGGGCCACAAAAATTAGAGTGTATCAATTCTATATTTATACATGCTCTCGAAGTGGAATTATGAAAAGGTTGCTTGCTATGTTTACCAAGGATACATGCATCAAATTGCTTCAAATTACTTACATTACAAGGAAAACACCTTGTAGCAGAGATTTTTGTGGAGGTTTTTGGTATTACAAGATTTGGAAAAAAAAATTTCGAAAAAACCTCTTGTTGATCTCTTTTCATGTTAAGGACAAGAGTCAAGATTGTAGGGTATTCTTATAAAGAAGTTATTAAGATCCCCTATTCATTTTAATAGAGATGGTACTCCTCTTTTCTCACTCATATTTTAAATATACTTATTCATTTTTCCTATTTGTTTTCATAGAGATGGTACTCCTCTTTCTCACTCATATCATCTACACTTGTGAGTGGACCACATGGTAAAAAAAGTGAAAGGAAAATTGATAATTTACAGTAGAAAACAACAACCATGATTGCTATGATATGCAATAGAACTACATCCATTCCATCAAATCCATTCATTTGAGCAATGAGGAAAAAAATTCGAAGCAAGACTCATAAGATAGAAAATAAATTGGTGGTCCAAAATAGAGGGCTTTAAATGATTTCATTCATTTAATATCATAAGAATCATAGGATAAACATACTTGAGATCTCATACTTATATAAAAGTCAGAAATCACAAAATTTATGAACTCTTGGGATATAGTATACAAAATTAGGCTTCCTAACCCCTGATAATACATATGTAGTTGGTAGTGTAAATATATACAATTAAGGCTCAAGCCCTGGATCAGTGTGGGTGTCATGATAACACATGATGGAATTTGATACCCGTTGGAAGAGACATAATCATGCTCATGGTACTCCCACCACTTGTCTCTGGATGTGCTCCAGAAGGTCCATTGTCCCTTCCATTGGAATCCGGTGGTTCAACCCCTCCAAGTTCCTCTACACTATCTATAACACCCTCTTAGCCTCTCCCTCACGTTGGTTCTCATCTCTACCCTGACGCCAATTCCTTGAGTAACCTCGTGGTCGTACCAGTATGATATTTATCTCATCAGAGAGTTTTGTTATTCATATTCCATGCCAAATATATTTGTTTAGCTCTTGATTTCTTTCATCATCTAATAAATTGATAAAAATTAAATAATTTAAAACTTTATAAAGTTTTTTCACTCATTGATGTCGCCCCAAGTGGGATTTGGGGCAGTGGAAGCTTTGGATCTTGATGTAAGTTCAATCTGACGTATGGGTAGTCATCTATGGCAATGATCTGGTGGAACTACCAATCAAAAAATTCCTCATCAAATCCGCTAGTCACACACCCGCCCTTGAGTCTATGCATTAGATCTTCCCACCGAACCATCCTGGGCTCCCGTATCCTAGGTGGGGTGAGAGAGATGCACAAACGCATCAGTGGAAATTTCTCTAAGAAGAAGGAACACAATATGCTTCCGTACTTGAAATTATTTTGTTTCCCCCATATTGCACTCATTCAAATGGGCCTTCATGTTTTCTAAGAATCTTGTACATCATTCGAATACTGTCGGCCGCAAGAACTCTACCCCATAGTACATCTGTGGGTGTGAGGATAAGTGTGGTTCCATGGAGCCAGTTACTCTAGCTATCATCAGAAGTATGATTTTCAAACTCATATCCCCTATACTATTTATAGGGACTTGGAAACTCATCTTTCGAGTCCCCACAGAGTAATAAATGTTGATGTATTCTTGGGTTTACAATGTTCTTGCTACACGTCCCCCTCCTTTCAAGTTGACTGGTGCTTCACGTCAAAATAAAAATGTGATGAAGTAGATATATTCCACTTCTAGCTTTAGTGGTTTATCATCTATTATGAAAGCATCCCTCTCTAAATCCTAGTTACTTATCAACATATGCAACAATTACTTTTGTGCCCACGTGTTTAAGGTGGTAAAGAACTTTAACAATACGCAATCCGGGAGGGAATTTATGGCCTTTGGATCATCCACAACATGGTTTTCCACATCCTCGTGTTCCCTTTCTTTCCAGATGATAGACATCTGCATTTATCAAGTAAATGCTTTCTTATTAGTACTTTTCCTTGGCAGTTTTTGACATTTTTGGATCATTTTTTGGCCTTTTTGGGGGCACTCGTGCCTCTAATTGAGGATAAGAGAAAGTAATCACACCTATCCCTAAATGAGGATGCGAGTGGGGATATTTACTCACACTTCATGTGAAGGAAAGGCGTGAGCACACCTTCACAAATAAGGGTCCCCATCAACCAAAATTTCCACAAAATTAAAAAACTAAAAGGATAAAATGAAAGAGAATGGGATGGTGAGTTACTTGGATATGACGAAATTGAAATCCGATGGTGGAATTTTCTGTAATCTCTGCTTGAAGTTCAAGGGTTTTTGCACTAGAAACAAAGGTTTGGTTAGAAATGTGAAAATGATTGGTAAGAACTCATTCTTTCACCTGTTTATTTATCTTTTACCCACTTTTGTATAGCTCAAAATATTTCTTGACTATTTTTATGAGCCATTTTATTAGTTTTAATGCCTAATGTGATCCTTTCAGATTGTGGTTGAATTGTTTCAGTTGCAACAAAGTTCCAAAGTCATTTAAATGGTTTTTTCCATCATTTTGGTCTACATTGATTTGTTCTAACATGTAATTATCTTGAAACTAACATACAGGTTAGATTTCCCACCTTGCATTGTGCATTGTCGATTTCTTATTTCATTTGGCCTTAGGATCGACCGCACTACATTGTCACATGAAAACCTTCTTTTCCGTTTTAAAAGTGTTGTAATTCATGTGGTAGAGCCTATCGATCATGGGTGCCCTAGTTAGAACTTTGTTTGACATTTTGGTGCCCATGTTGAAGTTTTTAATAGCTTAGGAGTCCCTTTGTTTGACATTTGGTGCCCATGTAGGATAGCTTAGGAGTCCCTTTTTAATTTGCATTGAATACACATGAATTCTTCTTAACCTATTGTTACCTATGGAACTCCCCATCTTTATGTTTCGAGTTGTGCTACTGCATCACATACCACTACTTGCACTTTTGATCCTAATGCTAGCCTCAGTTTTCCATTTACTGCTTACTACATATGCATTCTCTTCAACTGCTTTCCTTTGCATTTGTTTCCTCTACATCTCATAATTCTATCCCTAGAGGAAACACCACGAGAGTTCCCATATCCTACACGTCCTCCCTGCATTTTGCATAGGTATGTTCCATGTGCTTCGAACTAGTTTGCTTACCCCACGACACTTATTTCCTCCACTGTATTTAAGCATTATTTTATTCATTTTTAGGATTTAATAATATGGAAAAGACAAAAAAAATCAAATATGATAAAAAATGAGAGAAAGGGGAAAGAATAAATATCTTTTTATTGTTGTTAGTTGTCTCTAGTCATGTCACCCTTGAATAAAGCACCAAGTTTTTTGTCATCTTCTAAAAAAGTTGGGTTTTAGTATAACCTTAGGAAGCCAAACATTGATATTTGAGTTTTATTAATCCTCTTACTAGTTACTCTTCTAGTCACTATGGAGAGTTCGTAGGTGCCTCCTGCATCAAAAACTTATATCATTGTTCCACTTTGTGTCAAATTCTACCCAAGTCACTATTGTGTCATGCTTATGTTTAAGTGATGTTTCAAACTAAGTTGGCCATTTCTCAGATTCCCTAAATTTTCATGTCAGCCTTCCCGATTGTCAAGTTGTCCTTGAATATCATCAATATCTTTGTCCATTACTCATGCTAGTGTGGAAGGTACCCATTAAAATCTCATTGGTGGGTCATATATTATCGACTATGACACATTTATCTGAGAGTTTGACCTAGATTCATAACACCTTGGGCCTAGTTTCATCATTGTTAGGTTACCTTGTGCTTAGCAAATGACAACTCATCATTGGTCGCTAACTGAGTGGTTTCCCATGTGTTCAATGGAAATACCTTTATTCACATATTGGGATTCATAATGTACCTTGGTTTCCTTTTTCCTCATCGGTGGAAGTCCTCGCCTCTATTGGGGGCTTCCATTATTGGTCATTGCTTAGTGTGAAATTGTTGAATTAACTTGCACAAAGAATCTAGTTTGCAAAAAGAAGCAACGATTTCAATCTCGAGACAAAAGAGATGAAGAGAGAACGAGTAAAAAATGTATTCCATAATGAATTAATGGAAAATTTACATGTGATGTACTCTACATAATGAGGTAATGCTCCATAGTAGAGATTCTAGAGAAGATGTGGACATGCACTCAACTGAAACACTAGTAAACTACCACCTAGTCTTAGTTAACTCGCCATGCAGTCAACAATTAACTAGTTATGCACAAGTGGAGTGAGTTACACTCATGCATGCACATGTGGTGTTCCCTCCCGATGATGATTCCAAGGTGGGCATGCAACACTTGGTGATGATTCCAAGGTTGGCATGCAAGACTAGACTTCACTAGTGTTCCCAAAGTCAATCATTAAACACATCTAAAAGGGTTGGTGTGAAAATTCACATCCCATAGTTATGAGAGCATGGGGGATGCGTACAATCAACATTGGGGAGTGTGAGAGTCAACTTGCGTGAGGAAAAGGAAATTTGTCTAGGAAATTAGAGCATTTTTTGGGACAGCAATGGAGAGAACAATGTTGGAGTTTGAAGGAATCCATAATGGGCACATGTGGTAGCTCGTTGGATCTATAAATACATGAAGAAACATTCTTTTATGAATATAGAGAGAGATTATGTGTGGGAAAACTTACCCTATAGCAGTGAGCTTGTTGTTGTGAGATTTTCCTATTACAATTGACATCCTTGGAGTCCCCAACAAGAGAGATTCCTATAGAACCTATGATGGATCCCTAGAGGGAAGTGGGAAGGATTGAGGGACTATGTGTAGTGAAGTGGGATTCCATTCCTTGGTTTGTGCATGTTGAGGGGAAGAGAGCTGGAGGATCAAGATAACTATAAGAAAAATTATCTCATTGTGGGTTGTGTTGGGCTGTGAGTGGACAGTGGAGAGACACCCTTTCTTGTGGATTTGTAGCCCCAACTTGAGGGTGATTTGCTCCTGATATTTGAAACAACAAATCTATGATTGGGTGGAACGTTTGTCCCTTGCTGCTGGTTGGACATTGTTGTTAAAAGATAAGTGTTTTATCTCTGTTTATTATTCTTATTTATGGAATTTACTTGTTGTGCATACAGTCTTTTCTTGAGTATTCACATGTTGTTGTGTGTATACATTTATTTAGCTACATTCATAATGTTGTTAGATGCATGTTAAATCCATATTGCATTGCATTTAATCGTGATATTATTTGTTGTGTGCATACTTTGAGTTTTAAGCAGTTGTATGTTACTGTGTGAATGTTAATTTAGTTGCATTCATGTTTTAAGAATATTGGTTAATTTCTTGGGAATTTTTAGCATGCATGCATTTGATTTAATTGGTATCGAAAAATTTTAGATTGTCAAATTTAGAAGTGGGGAACACTACATCTCTTGTCTAATAACTTTGAAGAGACTTATGGTTTATATCAAGGAATCATGATCACCTATGAAAATAAAGTGCATAAGGTAATTGTCTATGGAGATTCCCTTCTCCTCATTTTCCACATGATTAAAGGCACAATTTTGATGGATACAAGGCTGGCCTCCCTTAGTCTTATTTCGAATCCATCAATTAGCCTTTAAATTCTTGCAGTTGAGTTATTATCATATCTTAAGAGAGAATACTAAGTTAGAAGATTGATTAGTGAATTAAGGAACAAAAAAAACTCTGGTTATTAACAATGAGGTCATATGGGAGCCTTTGCCATAGGGTTTGAAATGACCCTTGGAGATCTCAAGGACATACTTACTTTTATATAGGGTTTTAGAAACATAATCAAAATGGGGGTCAGCATGATGCGACCTCCTGTGTGAATGAGTCCCATTTGTCTCAGATTGTGTCGAGTACAAGAATCTCTGTAGGAGGGTTTATCCCCATATTATAGCAAAATTAGTAGACAATCATTTTATGCCTAGCCTCAACAACAAGGAAGATAAAAAGTCCAAAGCTATAGAAAATGAAGACGTGAGTTCTCACAATTGCGAAGGAAAATGAATTTAAGAAATGTATTTTAGAATTGTAAAACTTTTGGGAGTATTCTATAAGTATTATACTTAGAAGAAGAATTAGATAGGATGATTTTTAGTATTGTATTGAGATGTTCAACTCTGATTGTTTTTCGTACTCCCCAGTGCCAAAATTTTGGCAGTCTTTTAATATAAAATCTCCCAATTTCAATTTAAAAAACAAAAACAAAACTTGTAAGACTTGTTGTGGGATCAAGTAAACTATTATTATAGAACAAGGAAGATATCAATTTAACTTTAAGAGATCCAAGGAATATATGAACTTACCATATCGTCAATAAAGATAATTAAGTTAAAGGCTACTTTATAACGAACAACATGAATTTGATATATAGTGAATCTTTTTAACATATTAATGAGTGACTTTTTTCCTTGGATATATAGTTAAAAAATTCATATGATGGACATAATATTTGGTAAAGGGAAAAGAGAATTATAGTGATTTACTTTTTCATATATATTTTAAATATAAAGTTTTTTAAAAAGTAATGAGAAGGAAAAAATATATAAATATTTATAACTACTTTTTTTTTTATAAAATTTTTATTTAATTTATTGAGACTCATAAAATTAATTAAATAAATATAAATAAATTTAATTAAAATCTATTAAAGTTTGTAAACATTAATTTTCAATTTATGAGAAAATGGGTTTCTAAATGTTAGATTATTATTGTATCACATAACAATGAGGTTGAGTGTACTTTGTGAAACTCCCTCCTGTTAAAATAATGCATTAGTTTTTATAAAGCTTTTTAAGAAAATGGTTTTTTAGATTTTAAATTATTATTGTATTACATAACAATGAAATTGAAGTTGAATATACTTTCTGGAACTCCCTATTGTAAAAATAGTGTATTAGCCTTTAGCTTACAAAGATTTAAAAAAAAGATGTTTTTTTTGTTAGATTCATAATGAAAAAAAAAACATAAACATAATAGAAATAAGTGAAGCAATGAAGAAACTGTGATGAACAATGATAAATAGAATATTGGCAGAAAATGCATACTCTATAATCATTAATGAATGAACAAATAATCATGTACATAGACGTACATATATAATACAAATATACCACAACTATACCATAACTGTCATGTAACTGTATAATAGTTAGGTAAACTAACGAACTATGATTAGAGTTTTAACATACCCCCTTAATCATAAGTTCGTTCTTGCTTGAAAAACTGCCACTACTTGACAATCACATGTGTCAAGAGAATATTCAGAGGGCTGGCTAAAGATGCTCTCTGAACTCTGAAAAAATGCCAAAAGCGGATGTCTTCTACTAAATTGGTGGTTTAAGGGTGACTGCAAACTCATTCGGTGGTTTCAGGATGACCACAAACCAATCTGGTGGCTTCAGGATGACCACAAACCGAACGTCTAGCAGAAGATGATGTCTTCTACTAAATGGCATGGTTTTAAGTTGACCATAAACTAACAAGAGCTCAAGGCTCAAAATTCTTAAAATGCAACGAGCAGAACTCCATGTCTTCTACTTAATTGGTGGTTTTAAGCTGACCACAAACTATCCAGAGCTCAAGGCTAAAAAAAAATATGAATGGTTTTAGGATTAACACCAATCATATCAACTACAATATGTTTAGGAACAAGACTGCATAACAAGAACTAGGTTGCATACTTGATCATCTGTTCACAGGCTCTGAATCAAACTTGGAACTTGACTGAAAACTTTGGGTTTCCCCCCTGTCAACTGAAAAGTGAGAAGTATAGATAATGAGATATACCCCCTTTGAAAGTGGAAAAAGGGTAATCAAACTGTCTTTCGGCGGACTCTAAAGACTCGATCTTCAACTCAAAAGACTACATCAACTGGGCCCCGATCATACCCTATATCATCCAATACTGAAAAACAATCATGTCTGTCAACTGTAGAAATATCTCCAATCAAATACGGTTGTACTTGTGTATAAATCTGTTGATAATAATGCTCCAATAAATTGGCTTCCAAACGCCAACGCCAATTCCCTAACCATTCAAAATGAATACATTTCTGCTTGCTCTTTTGACACTTTACTGACAAGTGATTTTTCTTCCCACAAAATCTGCATGGGTGAAGATCAAAACAGTTTG
>JASDQU011404363.1:54981-66356 GCA_032191745.1 Picea mariana
TTTTAAGTTGACCATAAACTAACAAGAGATGAAGGCTCAAAAATATGAAAATGTATCATGTAGAACTTCATGTCTTCTTCTTAATTGGTGGTTTTAAGCTGGCCACAAACTATCAAGAACAATATGTTCAAGAACAAGACTGCATACTAGGAACTAGGTTGCACACTTGATCATTTGTTCATAGGATCTAAATCAAACTTGGAACCTGACTAAAAACTTTATATTTCCCCCCTGTCAGGGACAAGTTGTTCAAATTCCCTTGACCGTCATTCACAAGTATGGCCAAGAAGAGATCCAACACATGTATAAGCTACTGGAACAATGTTTACTCTTTCACAATGTATACACGGATGAAGATCGAAACACTAATTTATCATCTGATCATTATCAACTTCATTGACTTCACTGATTTGATCATTATCAATTTCATTGACTTCATTGATTTTGTTGTGAGCAAACTACATGCTTGTTTCCTATTTGATCATTTGTTCACATACTTTGGTCCCTCAATCTGAGATTACTATCTCATATTTCCCCCCCTTAATTGAAGATTCAATGTCTCCGATACACCATCAGGATACACAATGGTTCATGCCACAACTTGACACAACATCCTCTCTATGGAAAAGAGGAATACAGTTTCCTGACTCAACATGACTTACTAAATATATGGGGAATACAACATCCTACAGAAATACTTACAACTTGGACCAAAAAATTCAGGGGTGTCGCGTACAACTGATTATCTACCCAATTACAATCATATTCTGAACAGACACAATCATATTCTGAATAGACACAAATCCAGAATGCAAGACAGAGACAAGTCTTGAATGAACTGCAAATCAAAGGTAGACTTTGAAACCTAAAGTCTGGCATTTCTCACTAATTTCCCCCATGTCAACTAAAAAGTGAGAAGTATAGATAATGAGATATACCCCCTTTGAAAGTGGAAAAGGGTAATCAAATTGTCTTCTGGCGGAGTCTGGAGACTCGATCACTTAGAAAACTACATCAATTGGGCCCCGATCATACCCTATATCATCCAATATTGAAAAACATTCATGTTTGTCAACTATAGAAATATCTCCAATCAAGTATGACTATACTTGTGTATAAATCTGGCGATAAGAATGATCCAATAAATTGGCTTCCAAACGCCAATGCCAATTCCCTAACCATTCAAAATGAATATGTTTCTGCTTGCACTTTTGACACCTTACTGAGAGGTGATTTGTCTTCCCACAAAATCTGCATGGGTGAAGATCAAAACAATTTGACTTATTATGGACAAACCGATGACAGTGTTTGCACTATATGGGTTCTTTATCCCACTAATTATCATGATCATACAAATATGGAATATCTGTAGCAACATCATCATCAACAATATCATGTACCTGTTCCTTACCAATATCCTCAAGCTCTGTCTTCTTATCATCATTCAAAAAACCTCCACTCACAAAGCAAATAGGTTTGCTATAATTAGGAATATGAAAAAGGTTGTCAGCATCCTTTTCATATCCTAGTCCATATCGATTTCGTTTAAAGAGTAATTATTCCCATGGTTGAACAATTCTAATTTATTTTCCACATTTATCCGCAACTTCCCATGGTCGAACAATTGTAGTTTCTTTTCCACATTTATCCACAACTTCCCATGGTCGAACAATTCTAGTTTCTTTTTCACATTTATCCACAACTTTTTCTAACATAGGGACTTCATCCAACTCATCTTCATGTTTATGAGTGTCATCACTAGTCAACTGAGCGTCTTCATTATTTTCATCCTTGATGTCGTTGTGTTTGTTGAAATCACATTGTTGGTGTCAAAGGAGATTTAACTCATCAGATAACATTTTGTTTTGAAGTTTGAACATATCAACTTTCTTGTGTGTTACTTGTAAACAAGTAATCATTTTGTTTTGAAGTTTGAACATATAAACTTTCTTGTGTGTCACTTGTAAACAAGTAATCATTGTACTAAGAGTGCACTTGTTTATTTCAATTGTAGATTCCATAGTTGAGTTAATTAATGTGTGCAATATTGTAAATATTTATTCAATTCTTTACATTATGTAGAATATGGAAGATCTTGTTGTGTTAGCCAAATTGAATTGTCCGTCAGTTATTAGATTGTTTGTATATTTGTAGTCTTCTTTGCATGAGAGATTGTTCGTTTCATGAATGCCAAAAACTACAAGATAACTGATGACTTAGACAAACACAAAGATCCTAAGACAGACCCCCTTATTCAATTTCGAGTAGGTCTACAACTTAAACAATAACACTAAATACAATTTTGCAAGCACAATTTGTTGAACCCCTTTTTTAACAACTACCTTATAACTCCATTACAAAAATCATACTAACAAATGCTCTTAACAATAGCTCTTATAACTCCTCTACGGAAAGAAACCCTTATAACTTCATGTACATTTAATTATAATGGAGAAAACTCCTGCATATAAATTTCCAATCTTATAACTCCCATATAATTCCTTAAAAAATATTATATCACCTTTTATTTTATTTTATAAAAAAGTATGCTTATGATCTGTAACTAAGAGATTAAAACATAAAACTCCTTTGATCCGGGTCGAAACCTTTTTTTTCAATCTTATAACTCCCATATAATTCCTTCAAAAATATTATATCACCTTTTTTTTATTTTATAAAAAAGTATGCTTATATTAATGTTGTTAATTGGGATTATAAAGATATTTTAATTAAAATGATTGTATTTAAAGTTGTTCAGTATTTTGATGATGTTTGGCCCGTGGTCCCAAGGCCTCTCATCTTGTATAAAGGAAACAAGGAACAATTCACTACTCTGTGTTCCCACTACCATCCATAAGTAAATACCTTACATAAATCCCCTAAAGCACCATCTATCTTCCCTCCCTACATGTCTCTAGATACATGTTTCTATTTATTAGAATTAACTTAGTTATTTTTAAAAGACATCCATGTTTTTTTTATGAAGGTGTTATTTTTGTCAACATTATTTAGTATACTAATTGGTTATGGATAGGTCATCCACATTATTGGTAAATCTATGCATTTTACTCAACCTTTTTTAAACGAAGTAAGGTTTCTTAACATTTAAGTAATAATGATGTATTTATATGTAATGTAAAAGTTTTTGAATTCAAACAATGTATAATTGATCTTTGATTTTGACCCATTAAATTAATGAGACAAACTATTTATTAGATCCATTATTTTAATGAAAAAAATATTTCATTTTGCATAAAGATATTTACAAATGTTTTTTTATTGTGTACCTGAGATATTTACAAACAAACGGTCATTTCTTTACCATATTCCAAAACTACATATACTAAATTGATTTCAAAGATGTCTTAACTGATTTCAAAGACGTCACTATATCATATCTATCCTTTTATATTGTTTGAAAGTAACATGGATAACTCTATTTCAAAAATATTATTTTTGAAGTGGATTTCTTTTTCTTCACCTTATAGGTAAGAAGCCAAATTTCTTAATATATTTTTAAATTTTTTTTGTATAAACTATGTTATAATATCTCATCCAAGGGATTAAACCACATATGTCTCGACTGCAAAATCACTGAATTTTTATTGTAAAACCACATAATTTATCTGTGTATAGCTAAACCCTTGACTTAAGTTTGATGAATCATACCCAATTGAAAAATTCACTTCCTTCTTTGAGATAAGAAAAATTTCCACCCTAGTTTCCAACCTCGTCGTTCATTCAGCCATAAAATTTTTACTTTGTCCAAATATAACAATTTTAGTATTTGTAAATTCTAGTGACTCCACTTTTAAATTTATATAAGAGTTTAAAATTGTTTTCGTTGAAATTCTCTTAATATGAAGAGACTCAAGGAGGCCACCATTATGTACATGTAATATAACTATGCTCAAATAACATTGTTCCATCTACCATTAAAAATATTTTCATAAACTTTACTATGAAAAAATTTATCATTAATAGAGTATATAATTGTAGTATTTTGGTGACTCTATTATGTTTTTATCTTTATTTTATAGGACAATTGATATCNAATATATATATATATATATATATATATATATATATATATATATATATATATATATATATAATTTGTTTTAAAAAAATGTTGAAAAAATTAAACTAAAAATTATTAAATTAAATGTAATATAATTAATTATTGAATATTTAAAATATAAGATATTTTATTTTTAAAATTATTAAAAACATTAAGTAATTTTTTAAAACATTAAATTAATTTGTGTAATTTTTTAAAACATTAAATATAATATAAGTAATTATTAAATATTTAAATTATAAGTAATTTTTTAAAACATTAAATTAATTTGTGTAATTTTTTAAAACATTAAATATAATATAAGTAATTATTGAATATTTAAATTATTAGATATATGGTGTAACATAATAATCACTTAGAGAAAATATATAATCAACATTCACTTCAGGGAAAAAAAAACAAGAAAAACACACTTATTTTTGAGGGAAAAAAACAAGAAAAACACATTTATTATTTTTTGATGGAAGATTTTTTTTTTCAAATAAAAATTTTGTAATAAGTTTAATTTTAATTAATTAATAGAAGTTTTAATTTTAAAATTTAAAATTTTGTTTAAAAAATTAATTTATTTTAAAATATTTATATAATTGAAATTTTAAAAAATAAATAAATAAAGAATTTTAGTCTATTTTAAAAAGTTATATAAAAAAAACATTGAGTTTAGTGCATAATTGGCAGCATGACATCATTGCATGTGGTAGGTAGATGGTTAGTTTTCTTGGATCAATATTAATTTATTATCAACAACTCATCTTCCTTTCAATAGTAAAATGATTAGCATAGTTTAAATTCTAATCAATGAACACATGCTTATATAAATATAAAAAGTAAAATTGAGACAATTGAAAAGTTATGAAATAAAAGAGATGGGAAGATAATTTGACACAATAACACTCATGTTGGAAACACTATGTGGATCATTTACATCATATTTAAGCTCAACATGGTACTTACTAAAATACAATCTTCTGTAAAAATCCACTTATATGGGAATAACACTTAAACTTTTTAATTAAACATGTATATGAAAGCTATTGAGTTTTTCTTTTTAGTTTTATCTTTTTGCATACATAAGTGGAGGGATAAGGTAGATTCTTGATCCAGATCTACATGTTGATGTTGAAGTAATTTGGGGATGTTCTCATTTTAATAAAGGATCAAATCATTTTAATAAAAGATCAAAATATTTAAAAATTATGGTTAAGGTTGATTTTCTATGGGATTTAAGTTTTTTTCTAATTAAAGAGTATGATATTAAGTAATATCTATAAAGTATTGTTAAGGTTGATTGTTTATGGAATTATTGGAAAAAATAATGTATCCAAATAAAAAAAAACATATATGCTTTCACTCACTCCTTAGATGTACAAGAAAAACAATGTTATACAACAATAAAGAAAAACAATGATATACAAGGAATGTCAATTAAAAAAAAAAACAAATATACTTTCATTCAATCCTTAGATGTACACAAAAACAATGATATAAAACAATAAAGAAAAACAATAATATATAACAATAATTAATATAAAGAATGTCAATTACAAAACAAAGAAATATAATATGGAAATAAAAGCCAATGACCATTTGATTTACAATATAATCATGACTACTTCCTAACGATAACAATATGAAATTATTGTAATCAATGGTTAAATTTACTATGTGAGAACTATGAAATCTGTAATTTACTATGTGAGCACTATGAAATCCTTTACAATGGTTAAATTTACTATGTGAGCACTATGAAATCCTTTATAATGGTTAAATTTACTATGTGAGCACTACCAAATCTAAATCACCCAATGTAAAACAAAATATCTTTACTCAATGTAAAAAAACCACAACAACAATGATTAATTTAATTTGGAGACCAATTACAAAACAAAATAGAAGCCAATTACAAAACAATAAATCCAAATTAAAAAGAGAAATATTACTTTCAAATACAATTTACAATGGAAAATATAGAATATTTTCAAAATAAAAACTTGGAGGCTAATTACAAAACAAAATGTCCAAATTAAAAAGAAATATTATTTTCAAATACAATTTACAATTAAAAAAAACATAGAATATTTTCAAAATAAAAATAAGAAACTACATCCATTTATAAGTAAAAACAAATAATACCCAACAATTAAAACAAACAATACTTTCAATTAGAAAAAATAATTAAAAGAAACAATACTTTCAATTAGCAAAAGTAATTGAAAAAATAAAAACTATTTTTTTAAGAATAAAATAAAAAATAAAAAAAAATACTGCATTTGAAAATTTAAGAAAAACATAAAATATTTTCAAAATAAAAATAAGAAATTACATCCATTTATAAGTTAAAACAAATAATACTCAACAATTAAAAGAAACAATACTTTCAATTAGAAAAAGAATTAAAAGAAACAATACTTTCAATTAAAAAAAAATTAAGAAAAACATAGAATATTTTCAAAATAAAAATAAGAAACTACATCCATTTATAAGTAAAAACAAATAATACCCAAGAATTAAAAGAAACAATACTTTCAATTAGAAAAAGAATTAAAAAAAGTAAAAAAAAAATTAAGAAAAACATAGAATATTTTCAAAATAAAAATAAGAAACTACATCCATTTATAAGTAAAAACAAATAATACCCAAGAATTAAAAGAAACAATACTTTCAATTAGAAAAAGAATTAAAAGAAGTAATACTTTCAATTAGAAAAAAATAATTGAAAAAATGAAAACTACTTAAAAAAACAAATACTGCATTTGAAAATTTAAGAATACAGTAATTGAAAAAGAGAAAAACTATTTTAAAATTAAAAAACAAACACTGTATTCTAACATTTAAGAATATAGCCTACTTTCAATTAGAAAGGAACTAAATATTAAAAAAAATGAAAAACTACCTTTAAATTTGATTTAAAATTAGAAATACTTTCCAAGAAATCGTATTGCATCCATTATTAATATTACATGTTTCATCAGATATTAACTAGCACAGCAGTTAAATAGCTACTGGTGAACGCCTAAAGGCTCATAAGATGAAACGAATCCTTAAAAGAATATATTAAATTTTATTATTGATTAACAAATAAATGGTTGAGCTTTATTTAACTGTTGTTAATATTTTAATTTATGTTAATCACTTAGTCGTGGCAATCAGTTAAATATCAAAGTAATTTTTAAATATGATTAGGTAAATGTAAAAAAGTAAACACATAAACCGATGTCTTTATAATAGCTAGAAAGTTAATGATTGAAATCACAGTCATTTATTTTGTGTGACAACTAAGAATGTTCCATCCATATTTAATCTTGTCCATAGAAAAATTATTAAGCACTAAACCCCTATTAAATCTGCCCATTGTCAATAGGTGTACGCCTTTCGGTGTAATTACAATATGAAACCTGTCATGGAGTACGAGTCGGTTCAATTTTGGGTTTTGTTGTTTCAATTTCTCCACCGCCTGTGGCTGATGCAACTACTGCACAACAGCTGGAAAGAKTCGAGTGGAAACCGGGAGGGAAATACAAGACAATTTCTCCATCGCRTGTGGTTGATGCAACTAATGTGCAACAGCTGCAAAGAGCCTAGTGGAAACCGCGAGGGAAATACAGGAGATGATGTTCCTCCAAGGTTAGGCCTCCAAGGTAGATCAATATCAACTATGACAATCTATCCATTGGGCAAGAGGAGACAAGACATATCCAAGTGGAWACCCCCTAAGCAGTATGACACAAGGCAAAGAGTAGTGAGACCTGGCCGGAAACGGTTCAACGAAGTCGATTTGTGGCAAGTTGGCAAGTCAACACTAAAAGCAAGGTGGTTTGGTAAGAAAAGTGGTTTGGTTGACAGGTTTTGTCAAGGTTTTGGACAAAACTTGTCCCTATATATGCCTTCGACATAAAAATCACCTACGAATTTTTCGAGGCAAAATCACAAATCCATTATCGGAGTAAAGGACGATTCCTGTAATATATAACTCTCCTAAAAACACCCAATTAACATAATCTTTAACGCTGTGTAAATAGATATTGCTGACCTCTAAAGTCCTAGTACGACAAGTTATAGGCGGAGGCAGGGCCAACTATGGATGTCTGATTAAGAGGAAGGTGAGGCGAAGGTAGTTTTGTCGCAGACAAGTAATCCAAGGTGAAATTAAAGAAAATGCACTCTGGCCTCTTAGCCATGAGCAAGGAAACATTGAGTTAAAATAACAACTCGAAGAACCAAAGATGGAGGGTAAAAGCAACAATTACAAGGAAGGCCATGGGGTTGTGAGATAGTCTTATCTCATTGTTGAATAAATATTTTACCAAGTTCATCACCATATGCTCCTTTTGGGATTCAATGAAGCTATGGCAAGATCCAACAATAAGTATTAATTAGTAACAAATTTAATAAAATAATTATTTTCTCCCATTGCCTCATCATCTCATAATGAGGCCACATTACAGAGTTACAATAAGTGAAACCACATTCCGGAGTTACAACTTACAAAACCACATTAGGGAGATATAGCATACTCTCTACAATCTTTCACTTTAAAACTACTTTAATGTCATGTGGAAACGATATTAAGTGGTCACATCTCCTAACATCTAGATACTTGAGATTTGTAAGTTTTCCTATTTCACAAGGCAATGACATTAAAGCTGAACAATGACAAAGCCACAAAAATTGAAGGTGAACAAGATTTTGTATGTCTTCAGGAATATTCTCAATCTCAGTTCCACTCAAGTCAAGAAACTCAAGTTGTATCAACTGCCACAATGATGTTGGCAATGATTTTAACCCTGTTCGGCGTAGGTCCAATACCTTCAAAGAGGTGAAGTTGAGGAAAAAGCCTTCTAGAATTTCAACCAAATCGACATTAAATCCTAATAATAGAGAAACTAATTCTGGACATCTAAATCCCTTTGCCGGCAAAGACGTAATATCATTGTCCCAAACTGAAAAATTGTTTGCAATGATCACGGGCCTCCATGTCGGGGAAATGTTGAAGCCTTTGAGCTGCCCTAAATGCATAATTTTCCTCTTTCTCTCCAATATATATTCCCATATCGCAGATGACATCATGAACATAAATATCATCATAAACATCCCCATTTACCAAGCAATGATCTAGAAGCAACTTTACATAGCTACGCCCAATGTCCAATAAATATTCATAGTCCCCATCATTGGTCTTAACTAGACCTTCTGAGATCCACATTTGTATCAAATCCTTTACACTAATTCATGCATCTTCGTGGAAGAGGGCACAATAAAGAAAACAGTTTTTTCAAATCAGCATTGTGGAAAGTATCGTAACTCCATCTTAGTCATTGATACAAATATCGATCAATGCGAGGATAAGTAATTGGAAAGCTTAAATCAACTATTTGCATTTGTCTTAACACAAACTTCTAGTCATTTATAGTTGTGTTTCTCTTCATTATTAAGGCTATTACAGTTATCGCCAATGGAAAACCTTTACATTCATCGACGACTTCTCTAGCAATTTTCTCCATGTCCTCCGGAACATGGTCATCTTTGAAAGCTACTCTGCAAAATAGGTCCCACGCCTCCTCTGTTGGTAGCTGTCATATTTCCTTGGACTCTTATGTGTTCATTTCTCCAATCAAATCTTTATTTCGAGTAGAGAATACAAGTTTTCTATCCTTTTCGCTGCCAAATTCCACCCCCAATTCTTTCAAATTGAGTCCTCTCCACATATCATCTAAAATAAAATAAAAAAATTCTTCGTCTTGAAATGGGAAAACAACTTCATCTTTCGCACATCAGTGGAATAGTTTGCCAGATCTAAATGAATTGTAGAAGAAATATCATTTTGTATATGTTGAATTAGAAATTGAGCTACCGTAGCCCAAATCACATGATCAAAAATGTGACTAACCTGGATGGTGTTGTGGAATTTTTTGAGCAGTGTTGTTTTCCCAACACCCCCATGCCATATACACCAATTGTATGAATATTAACGTGGGAAGAATCGGTAAGCCATGTCACAAGCTGGGTCTCGACATCTTTAATTTCCAACCCTACCAATCCGGTGTCCAGTTGATCCTGAAGTAGTATGTCTGCCTGATCTGATTCTCACATAAAAACCAATTTCCAACCCTATAATTTCCCTCACAAGTATTAATCATTTTACATCAATAATGTATGAGTTTTTCAAAAATCTCATAAATCATAATTAAATTCATGAGCATCTCATAAAAGCATAAAAGAATGCATGAGATCCTTTTCTCACAAAGAATTAATAAAATGCATGAGAAATAAAACTCAAAACATATAAGTTTACCAGCTTCACCACTCTGCAAATCAACTTGGTGAACACAGTAAAGTCCTTCCATGTGTGGAAATCCGTCTGGATCAACTACTTATGTCAATCCATGAATAGTGTCATTAGCTCGAGGACATGCCAACTAATAATGTTGAGGGTTTGATGGCACCCAAGGTTTTGTGAGTGTTGAATGCATGCCACAAATCAATATTGTGCTCGTGGTCATGAAGATGCACTGCTCGGTGCAAGGAAATATTAGTAGTAGTGTCGACCAAAGTAAGATTGTGTGCGCAACCCAGTTGCACTATGCACAAGGAATCAAAGAGAAGACCACATGCAACAAATCTGAGCATATCTTCGGGAATATTTTGTAATCAAGTACTATAAAAACCTAAAGGATTGTGGGAGAAGGTATGGATGAGCTGATAAGTAAGTTAGGATTTCCACACTCTAGGAATATTTTGGGGTTGCATGCGGAACCAATGTTCACTCAAGAGAGTGGAGTGGAGGAGTACAGAAAAATAGTCAGTAGATTAAGTTGCAACAGAGAAGAGCATCAATAGTGTGAGTGCACGTCTATGATAGAGAGTTGAATGGAACAAAAAGAGAGAGTTCCATGTCCAATTTTGTATGAGGTTGTATTAGAGTGAGAAAGGTGTAGGAATGAAGGAATGAGAACATAACACATAGTGGAGTAGAATGGAATGATTGTTGAATGAATCTATAGTGCATGGAATGGACCTGTGTTATTGTTCTCCGTATCTGTATGTATTTTGAAGTTAATGAACATAATCCAAAGTCCTTTCTCTCTTTCTCTCTGCAATCTTCTATGTGTTCTAAGTTGAATGTATATATGTCTTAATGGTTAATGCTTATTACTTTGTATTTCATTATGAATGAATGAATTTATTTACACCCAAGAGGATTCTGTGTATGCACTATCCCTTTGCATCCAACACAAGACTATCGGTCTCTGTGGTTCTCATGGCATCTTGGGTGAGACCTTCTTCATTCCTATAC
>JASDQU011404363.1:66712-82785 GCA_032191745.1 Picea mariana
AAAGGTTGTCAGCATCCTTTACATATCCTAGTCCATATCGATTTCGTGTAAAGCGTAATTCTTCCCATGGTCGAACAATTCTAATTTCTTTGCCACATTTATTGATAAATTTTCTTGTAATAGGGACTACATCTAATTCATCTTCATGTTTATGACTTTCATCACTAGTCAACTGAGCATCTTCATTATTCTCATCCTTGATGTCATCTTGTTTGTCGAAATCACATTGTTGGTGTCGAAGGAGATTTAACTCTTTAGATAAGATTTTGTTTTGAAGTTTGAACATTTCAATCTTCATGTGCATTACTTGTAAACAAGAAATCATTGTACTGAGAGTGCACTTGTTTATTGCAATTGTAGATTTTGTAGTTGAGTTAATTAATGTGTGCAATATTGTAAATATTTCTTCAATTCTTGCCATTATGCAGAATATGGAAGAGAGATGTTTGTTTATGCCACAAAATTCAATTTTGTATCTTGTTGTGCATGACAAGAGCGATCGTTCGTTGCATGAATGCCAAAAACTACAGGATAACCAATGACTTAGACGCACACAAAGATCCTAAGACCCCCTTATTCAATTTTGGGTGGGTCAAGGATGCAAATACAAATATGCAATTTTATTATGTAGGATGATCCCCTATAACTCCTTTTACAAACTTAAAAAATCCCCTTATAACACCTTTACATGTTCATGGAAAAACAAAAAACCCTTATAACTCCAATTAAAATCAATGGAGAAAACTCCTCCATACAAAACCTTATAACTCCTTAACCAATTTTTTTTTATAACACCACGACAAGCACCCTTTAGCACCTTTATAACTTAAAAAAAAAATCATTTATAATGGAGCAAACTCCTACATACAAAACTTGGTCTTTCTTTTAAAACAAAACTTGACCTCCACAAAACTTGGTTTTTAATTACACAAACTACACTTGTAAATCTTCTCTCACAAGAAAGGCTTTGCTATCGGAAAGCAATACGATGACCTCAAATTCTAGTCAATTTTCCCAAATGCAAACAACAACAATTTTGGAGACAATCCATTGCCCCTTCCTCTAAACAATGGCTTAATATTCAAGTGATCCTCTCACATATATGTGATTTGACATTTCACTTTCTTTGAATAATTAAAAACTTTTCTTCGCTCTACACCTTATTTTTTTTAAATAATAACAATTTTTTTTTTTAATGTCAATACAACAATACAATATAGCATTTAAGAAACATAATTATCAATGTATATGTTAATAAGCACAACACTTTGGCTCCAAAATTTCGGAATGGTTTATTTTACTAATTTTCCAAGAGACTACCTTCATGTAGTAGTGGCATTAAGACAATGCAAATTAGAATCTGTTACAATAATTTTTTTTCCAACAGCTTGGCTCTGTACTCTGTTGTTTTGAATCCTCGGTTCACTATATGGTAGTGAAAACTAACCTTTCCCTATGTTAGTGAAAACTAGCCTTCACCAGAGGATCATATATCAGAGTCTTGCAAGGCATAACAAGAGCTCTTATGTTCATTTTTAGTGTTGAATGCAAATAATAAAGCAGAAACTTCATGAGAATAAGATGAAAAACTCCATCATGCTACGATGATTTCAACTTGACCTATTTTTTCCTATTGAGGAATATAAACCACTGTTTTGCCTCATGTAACATGGTTACTCTCGATCCAAACCAGGGTTTTCCAGTCAATCACAAGCTGTGATTCTGGAACCTGACCAAGAACGATTATGAACATGACCATCAGAAAATCCTTCTGGACTTGAACTGTTTCGTTGCACATGTTTGAAGATGTCGATCATATTCTTTGGATCAGCAGAATGAGATTGCTTACAGTGAGCAATCGCTCCTTGAATGTTATTTTCCATGTCCGAATTCGCACTGCCCATGCCTCGTTTCAGAAATGTAGCGCCGTGGGCGGGAGATACGCTGTTTGAAGAAGTGAATGGCTTGGAATTAGGTTTAGGTATCAATGGAAAACCCTTAATAAATGAGAAGCTCCCAGAGAAGGACTTACGATGAGCTGTATATGAGTTTTCTCTGGAATGCTGATCATTGGCCCCTCTCGACTTCGAGGCCTTTGAGAAAACAGATTTGACATACCTTTTAGAGGCTTTGAACTTGTGGGCTAGGGTTGTTTGCTGTGACTGAGTAGAAAACCCTAATTCCTCCTCTGGTGAACAATTGCTAGAAATATTCTTCGTGTTTCCCATATTTTCAGTTTGAGTTCTCGCGTCTGTTTCCAGTGGTTTGATTTCAGAGGGCAACGATTTCTCCACCCTCTGAATACGAAGAGGGAGACGGAGAGGAACCAACTGGGCTTTATAGAAGAGCTCGTCTGCGGGAACTGCAATGGACTCGAGCTCTTTCGGAGCTTGGGCATTCATTCCGGCTATATCAAACTCGAGTTCTCTCATCCCCTGGGAAACCATTGCTGATCGATCTAACATTGGAATATAATCAGTAGCTTCATCAAAAAGAAATCCAACAAACTCTGGATTCTTCAATGCCCCGTCCTCGGCACATTGATCACTGGCATCGTTCGTAGCATTTATTATCTCTCTTTTATTTCTACTTAACTCAGACCTCTGGCCGGCCTCCATTCTGGTTAGTGGTTACAAGAACAGCACCCTAATTTCAACTTAATATAATCCATGCTATTGTCGAATCAATCTAAAATCTTTATGAAGCATGTTCCCTGTTGCCTTTTGACAGTGGCATAGATTGGCAGAAGAGAAAGGAATTTTCCCTTTCGAGTTATTTTTTCCGTAGGATTTTTGGCGGTTTGTTTTTAAAGTTTGGTTAATTCAAAAATTTGATATTTTTGAGTATTTAGGTTGATTTAAAATATGGCAAAACTTTTAAAGTTAGTTCTAAACTGCATGGAATATAAAAAACTCAGACTACCCAAAAATGTGGCAGGATTCAAATCCATTTTTTACCTTGAAAACAAAAATCTAGAGAACATATTACCTAAAGATTTAATTACAACGTACGTGCAGTTACCGTGAAAGGTTTATTTTCTTATAAATTTAAGCTAACATTTAATGTTTATTTTAGGGGAAGGAGACGAGACAATCTCATCAAATTAGATTATTATGTGTTTATTAAATACTAGAATAGCAGCTAATTCGCTGTTGAGAACGTTGAAAGGTAGCGGCTGAGAATATGAAATGTTTGATTGTATTAGGTTGATAAATGGAATATGGCAATTACATATCTTTATAGTAATTTTTTAATGTGATTAGGTAAATGTTAAAAAGTAAACATGTTAATGGATGCTTTGATAAATGCAAGAAAGTTATGAACAAGGACGACTAAGAATATGCCAGCATCTTCAATGCATAGCCATCGGATTAGGGTTTAAGGTTAAATAAGGTTAAAAGATCATTAATTGTGCCCATTATCAATAGATGTACGCCTTTCTATATAATAATTAATAAATATCATTTTGTATTTATTTATATTCTTTAATTTTCAATAATAGTTTCTTTATAGAGGGAGGGATCATATTCATTTGGGATAATATGCAGAGAAACGTTCACACAAAGGTTCCACATATTTTCTATTGATTTTTAATCTCCATAAATATCATTAATAATCTTCATAAATATTCATTTATAATCTCCATAAATATAATTGATAATCTCCATAAATATTTATGAAGTAGGATATAAATTGTTTAAAATAAATATTTTGTCATGGGTAGAAATTTAAGTATTTATCATAAATTGATAGATAAAAGTTTTAATATCCCAAGGATTTTTTAGGGTTTTTAAAATCCTAAAATAAATATAAATTAAAGTTTTAATATTCCAACAATTTTTAGGGTTTTTAAATTTTTAAGAATCCTAAAATAAATATAAATTAAATTTAATGTTATTTATTAATTTTTTATTTATAAAAATAATAAAAATATTATTAAATAATTTTTAAATTAATTAATAAAAAATAATTATAAATATTTTCAATTTTTATGATTTAAAATTTTTAAAAATATTAAAATAAATATAAATTAAATATTATTTATTAATTTTTTATTTATAAAAATAATAAAAATATTATTAAATAATTTTCAAATTAATTAATGAATAATAATTATAAATATTTTCCCATTACTTAAGTAAAAAATAATTATCATAAATACTCTTCATATTCACCACCTAAGTAATGAAGATAAATAAATAAAAAGTAATCATCATAAATACTTTACTATCCTATTTAAATAGTGATAATAAATAAGTATAGAATCATCATAAATACGTTCTTACTTTACCTCTAGTAAGAAAGCAATAACGATTTTAAATATTTTTCATAGTCACTTTTAAAGAGTAGTGATCATAAATGTTCTTCATATTTGTATACTCTTCGTATTGGAAGACATCATGCATGTTAAATACATTTTTGTGTAATTATGTGAAAAAGAGTAAATTGATTTTATAATAAATGAATTTTTTTCCTAATCATAAATTTGATAAAAATTTAGTTGAAATTTTACATATGAGTAGAATTCAAAACTCATGCATGTGTAATAAGATTTTTTTCTTTTAGAATTTCAAATTGAATTTATAAAAACTTTATTTTTATATATTTCAAATTTTGTTTATTGAAAATTTGCTACAAGATTATGTGAAAATAATGAAATATTTAACTATTTATAAATATTGATGATGATGATTTCCTAATGTTGACACGAATAAGCCCTTTCAGAAAACCTTAGATCATTGTCGCAACTTTTTCTTTGTCCTCACCATCACATCGGGAAGGAATTCAGACCCTCTGCCTATATTTGAAGTTGATATTGAGGCCTTCAAACAACTAGTCGGATCATTGGGGAACCCTTCTGCCTGCCTTAGTCATTCTCGTTTCGTGAAAAGGTCGGACTAGATCCCATAGATTGATATCCCACGAGCCTCCACTCGTAGAAAAGATTTGGCTTATTCGTCCAAGGGTGTTGTTGGACAATTTATAGGCTTCTTTTCTTCCCCTCATCAAATCGAGCTTTGGATTGCACAAAATTAGCAACCTCTAATAAGAGGAAGGATGAACCATTTTTTCTGTGGTAAGGGTTTCTGTATTTACTTTTTCAAACATAAAGAGGATAGAAACCTTATTTTCCATAATGGACCTTATTTTTTTGGATCTTGGGCCCTATACTTGAATCAATGGACTCCAGATTTTGATCCATAAAGTGACATCCCTACAAGAGTTTCGGTCCGGGTGCATTTGCCCCATTTTCCCTTGCACTACTGGGGTGATGATGTTCTGAAGTGTATTGGTGACTCTCTAGGAAAATATATTGGAAAAAATGAACTAAAGCCAACAATGCATGCTTGTGCTAGAATTTGTGTTCAAGTAGATATGGATAAAGGCTTTCCTAAAGCCATCAAGCTTTCCTAAAGCCATCAAGCTTTCTCTGGATGGATGATCCCATCTCTAGAAGTTGGACTATGAATATGTTTCAAGTATAAGTCCTGCCATGAATACAAGAACTTTGCTCGTAACTGCTAAAAAATTAAACAAGAACAAAAGGTTAAACGAGAAGAACCATAAAAGGGGTGGAAACAGGTCAGGAAGAAGGAAAATATTGGAAAGCATATTGGGAAAGATCTTGGTCCATAAAACCCTAATTGAACTTCCAACATGACACAAAAACCCCCATCAGTGGAAAATCCTAATGAAAGTAGAAGAAGACAAGAGAATTGAGGTCCCGAAACTCATGTAGATCGACATTTGGAAACTTCAAATCATTTTGCAAGTTTGGATGAGTCCATAATGGGAAAGGATGACGAAGTGGTTGCATATCCTAACCTAAGCTCCTCAAGCACTACCCCTCTTGATGGTAACCCTCAGGAAACAAAAGGAGATGAAGTCAATTTCAAAGAGGATGAAAGAAACATAAAAATTCCTCATGAAGAAGATCGACCAATTATTTTTGAAAGTGTTCCCCCCAAGGGGAAATATCAGTAGGACATTGAGGAGGGAGAAATACCATAAGAGAGAACCCAAAAATCAGGAAGGAAAAAAAACCAGGATTCCAGAGAAGAAACAACAAATAAAGAGAAGGCCTTAGGGAAGCAACATTCCACTGAAAGTTCCTTGAGAAACATGGGAAAAAAAGGAAGTAGCAAGTGTTTGGAAATGACCACCCCAGGTGGACAGGCTTCTTCAAATAAAAAACAATGAAATTACTCTCTTGGAATTACATAGGATTCAACAACAATATGAAGGTCAAATCCCTAAGAGACCTTATCAAAATCGAGAACCCCTCTATGATTCTCCTATAGGAGAC
Source organism: Picea mariana (assembly GCA_032191745.1). Lineage (NCBI taxonomy): Eukaryota > Viridiplantae > Streptophyta > Pinopsida > Pinales > Pinaceae > Picea > Picea mariana. The sequence goes on from JASDQU011404363.1 coordinate 73,020, forward strand.
TAAAATGGAGGAATCTGCAAGACTTCTAAGTAGGAAAAATGCATTGAGAAATGGTGAAGGAATAGCTAGAATTTCGACAGGAGCATCATGAGATATAATGAATCTATGAGATCCACTCCAATGGGAACTAGAGGTAACTTTCTGTGAAAATCATTGGATTCTTATTGTCCTTCAGGTTTTATATTTTTAATATATACATGCCCAATAGATACATGGAAAAATTAGAATGTTGGAGTTCCTTGTTTTCCATCAAGGATACTTTGGATATCACAACTATTATAGTACCTGAATATTTGAATACCTTTCTTCAAAATTTAGAGAAGAAAGGTGGAAATTCAGTTTCAGATCCCATGCGAGAAAATCTATAAGATCTAATCTTTGATTGGGAGCTCTACTAAATTAATCCCCCTAGAGGAAAATACACTTGGAGCAAAAACCATTCTGGTCTCAGTCATATTACCGCCCTTAGATAATTTTATTATACATAGTGACCTTCTCCTACTTCCCTTCTCCATATCCCCCAATATTCTACCCTTTCCACTCTCCGATCATAATCCCCTTTCCCTTTCCCTTTCCTCCCCTTAGAACTTACACCCCATCCCCTCAAAACTTTAGCCCCAGAGTCACTTTATTACAACTTTATAAAATACCTATTACAAATTCAAGTGCCTAGTAGTGCAAATGCAAGGTCACTTCCTCATACAAGACAAAACATGCAGAGTACCTCATGAGATATAAAAGATAACATTCCCATATGATTTTTCAAGGTCTTCTACGATACAATAAAATTTGATATGAAGAGGATGGTCAACTATACACTCTAGAGAAAAAAAGTAGGAGGAGTAAATAATTCGACCTTCTTAGCCCTTATACCTAAAGAATCCAACCCTTCCATCTTTTCTAGGTTTAGGCCAATTTCTCTTTGCAACTCGACTTACAAGATCCTTACCAAGATCATAGCAAATTGAACTTAGCCTCTCCTTCCCAAATTAATTTTAGAGAACTAGGGGAGGTTGTAAGGCCCATGCATACAGAGCCTCATAAAAATAAATATAATACATAAATTATTTCTAATTTACTTCTTTATTTACTGTTCCAGCATAATAATAATGTTCAATAGTATAATAATGAACAACATAATGAGCATAATGAGCAACATAATGAGCATAATGAACATCATAATGAGCATAATTAAAAACAGTACAATGAGCATAATGAACAACAATATGAGGGAATGCATAAGGTATTTACCTCAACCTGATGTTGAACCTGAAGCTTATGGATCTTGCCCATACTGAGTAACCTCCCAACCAACTAGGAATAGCCTCTCCGGCTCCCTAGTTCCAGGAATCCTTACAGTTTCCTCACCCCTGAGCCCAAAATTCCCAGCAACAACGATGCCCCTATGAGAGTCCTCAAGCAAAACTGTAAGCAAAAATGTTGCAGCCAAAATTATTTCCTGCCCTCCTCCTTTTTCTCCAAATTTTCTTACCTTGTCATAAACCAAAAATATCACCCCAAACCAAAGATAGATCCCCTCCTCTAGTTCTCCCTTCTCCCTTATCTTCCTCCCTTGAATCCCTTTCCCCAGCAACCTTACCCCCCATCAATTCCTCAACCACCTTATCCCTCCCATTAATTGGTTCAACTACCAATAATAATAATTCTATAATAAAGTGTCCATAACTCTATTTTAATAATTTATTAAACTAATATTTATCATTCATGATAATTAAAGAATTAATTAGGGTTGTTACATACACCCACCCTTCAAGAAACTTCATCTCGAAGTTAGAGTAATTTACAATACAAGGGAAATGACACATGGTTCATACATTCATATCCAATAAACAACATTATTAGTAAGCAAAAAAAAACTTATACATACTAGTGTACATGTGCAAGAAATGCATCTGTAGCTAGCACATACAAGTGTCGCGCATGTACTAATGACAATAATTATCACACCTATAGTAATTCTTGTATGCGTCAAATCCAATCAACAAGACTATTCATTTCATAAAAGATAATAAACCAATTAAAATGTTCACAAAATCCCTTAATTACAATAATTTATCACAAAAATGTTCATTTAGACAATTGTAGTTCAATTAAGTAATTATGAATATACATATATACATAGTTTCTTTTCAAAAAGGGGAAAAAATAAATTCCACTACAAGGAAAAATTCCCATACACTCCCAACTATTTCTATTCATCCTTCCTCCCGAACTTACTTTTGTATTCCATCCCTATCCTTCCTATGTTGGACTATATTGGAGCGTCAACTATATTGACCTAACTCCAAATAGAACTCGTAAGTGGAAGTGTCACTCTCTTGACCAAGCTTCCCCAACAAGAAACTGACAATCATCATCACATGTCTAGCGGAGAGTGAGCTAACACTGTCCTCCCATGACTTCGGGTTTCAAAGGATACACGGTGAGAAATGCCTCCACCCCTCCTAATAGAACTAGGGTCCACATCCTATCATGGAATATACATTGGCACTATGTTGCTATGAATTTTGTCATCGTATATTCAGTTTTAGGTAGTCTCAGCACCTGAAAAAACCTGCATTGATCCATATATCATAGCAATGCACTTGAACCAACATAATTTCACATACAAAGGTTCATACCATATTTTTTCTCGGTCGGTGTTCATGACATCCACTTTTATTATCATTACCCTTTGGCTATTTTATAACCTGTTGACTTGCATATTAGTCTATAACACAAACTCATACATATATATGCATTATCATCAAGTAAATTCATTCCACCATAATCTCAATTTGGTATCCACGCACCAACAACTTTAAAATTCAAAATTTTTAAGTTAGAAATAGATCCCATAATATCCCCATAATTCAAATAACGTTAAACATTCATAGAATTGACATTCTCATAATAGATTGCATAATATCCATCATCATTCAAATAACGTTAAACGTTCATAGAATCGACATTCACATAATAGATTGCATAATGTCCATCATCTTTCAAATAACATTAAGCATTCATAGAATTGACATCCACATAATAGATTGCATAATATTCATCATCATTCAAATAACGTTAAACATTCATAAAATTGTCATTCACATAGGTTCATACGTCTTAAAAGTTCAAGTGTATCATTAATAGTTTCATAGTGAATAGAAAATAAAGGTGATTAGGCCTCAGGTAATCCTAGTTGTCTAAGTCAAAAGGTGGCATTACATACACCCAACCTTTGAGAAACATTTTCTCAAGGTGGTAAAAAAAGTGAGGGATGATCTCGTTGTAATGTCTCAGCATCCTCCCAAGTAGTAGATACTGGGCTATACTTGTCCCACTGGACCTTAACTTGGTCTACCAGAGGGCTCTTGAGTTGTCGGACTATATAGTCCAATATGCATAATGGTTCTATCGTGAGGGTTCCCACGTACGATACCTACAATTCCTTCCAATTCAATTCATGAGATTTGTCAGCAACATAATGACGCAGAACAGATACATGAAAAACATTATGAGTTTTATGCAAGTGGGCCGGCAGTACAAGATGATAGGCAATGAGTCCAATTCTCTCTTGAATTTCGAATGGTCCTATAAATCGAGGTGACAAATTTGTCCCCTTCCTAAACCAAATGGTACTCTTATTAGGCCTGATATGAATGAAGACTTGATCTCCCACTTTATAAATTCAGTCACTCCTATGTGCATCAACATAAATTTTCTGCCTATCCTGTGCTTCCTTTAGTCTCTGCCTAATCTGAACCACTTGTTCCTCAATCTCTTGGATCAATTCTATCCCAACTATCACTCGGTCTTCTAACCTTTCCAAAATCATCGGTGTTTTGCATGGACTTCCATACAGAGCTTCATAGGGTGGCATTCCAATGGAGCTATGAAAATTGTTTTTGTAGGCAAACTCTACCAAAGGTAGGTACTTCTCCCAATGGGTTTGATTATCCATAACATACATCCTAAGCATGTCTTCCATAACGTGATTTACTCTCTANGTGCTTAAGTTCAACTAAGTCCCCAACGTTGACTGCAAACTTGTCCAAAACCTAGAAGTGAATCTGGAGTCCCTATCTAAAATGATCTTCTTGGGTATCCCATGCAAATGGATGACCTCACTTACAAACACGTGTGCCACATCAGTAACATTGTAGGTGTCTCTAACCGCAATAAAATGAGCACTCTTGGTCAAATTATCAACTATCACAAGAATGCCATCGTGTCTATGCGATGTGAGAGGAAATCCCACAACAAAATCCATAGAAATGACTTCCCACTTGGACGTAGGGACATCATGCGGTTGTAGGAGACCTACTGGGTGGTGGTGTCTAGATTTCACTTGTTGACACTCTAGGCACATGGCGACAAAATGGACTACATCGTGCATCATGCCTACCCAGAAGAAAATATTCTTCATGTCTGCGTACATTTTCTTCACACCCAGATGCACACAATAAAGTGATCTATGGGATTCCTTCAGTATGATGCTTCGAATATCCCCACCTTCGGGGATGTATATCCTTCCTTGATATCTTAATAGTCCATGTTCTTCCAGACTGTATCCTTCATACTTTGGATCTAATTGCCTCCCACTCTGGAGGGTTGAAGTAAGCTTTAAATACCAACTATCTCCAAGGAGTTGTGCCAACACATGCTCCCTTAGATTAACTTTTAAGGGTACCAAAGAGAAGACACATGGTCTCCTACTCAAGGCATCCGTGACCACATTCTCCTTTCCCTTGATGTATGAAATTCCAAAATTGTACTCACTCATAAACTCACTCCATCACCTCTTCCTGGAATTGAGATCCCTTTGAGTGAAGAGATGTTTTAAACTTTCATGGTCCGTTTTGAGCTCAAAATTTTCCCCCACTAGATAGTGCCTCCAAATTTTCAGAGCTATCATTACAACTGTCAACTCTAAATCATGAGTAGCGTAAAGATCCTCATGTTTCTTCAACTTCCTTGACACATATGCTATCACTCATCCATCTTGCATTAGCATGGACCCCAACCCTTTCTTTGAGGCATCCGTACAGACCGTGAAGTATTTTTCCATATCTGACACTCATAGAATTGGTGCACTAGTTAGTAACCTCTTAAGCTCGATGAATTCACTATCACATTCTTATGTCCATTCATACCTGACCCCTTTGTGTTGCAGAGTGGTGATGGGTTTCTCTATTTTAGAGAACCCTTCCAAAAATATCTGGTAATAACCTGCTAGCCCCATGAAGCTTCTTACATCATGCACATTTTTTGGCACTGGCCATTCCATGAAGGCCCTTACCTTTTATGGGTCCACAGAGATTCCTTCACCGGAAATGATATGACCTAAATAGTGAATTTATTTCTGGAATAAAGAACACTTTGAAAAATTTCCATACAATTGGTTCTCTCTAAGGCAGGATAACACCACTCACAAGTGTTCCTCATGTTCTCTTTCATTCTTGGAATAGATGAGGATATCATCTAGAAATACCTGTACAAAGTGGTCTAAGTACTTCCAGAATACACCATTCATGAGGCTCATGAATACTGTTGGTGCATTGGTCAAACCGAAAGGTACTAGAATGAACTTGTAATTCCCAAACCGAGTTCAAAATGCAGTTTTAGGAATATCACCTTCCTTAATCCTTAATTGGTGATACCCTGATCGTAAATCAATTTTTGAGAACACCGCTGCTCCTTTCATCTGTTCAAATAGATCATCTATCCGTGGCATTAGGTACCTATTTTTCATTGTAGCACAGTTCAAGTCCCTATAATCTATACACAGTCGCAAGGAACCATCCTTCTTCTTCACAAAAATTACTGGTGCACCCCAAGGTGAGATACTAGGCCTTATTAGACTTAATTCGAGTAGTTATTTCAACTGCATATGCACTTCAAAAATTTCTAGAGCTGTCATCCTATACAGAGTCTTGGAAATTGGCTCTTCTCCAGGTTTTAGCTCAATGATAAAATTGAGCTCCCTCTTAGGAGGTAACCCTGACAACTCTTTTAGAAAGACATCCTTAAACTTTGACAATACTGGGTACTGATCCAAGGAGGGTCCTTTCCTTTCATTGACTTCTTCCACTACATATAGTCGACAACCTTGCCTCATGCAACGTTTAACCTTCATGGTCAAGATAAACCCTAGAAACACCTTCCTTCATACACGGTGGATCTCTACTGGCCTTCCTTCATTGTCAACACAAAGCACCCTTTTCACGAAACAATCTACCATAGCTAGATAGGCTTCTAACCAATCCATTTCAATGATTAGGTCATACTTCCCCATAGTAGTGACATATACCTTCAACCTAGTAGTACACACTCCAAGTTCTACTAAACAATTATCAATGCTAGGTCCTACCGCTTGTTTTCCCCTCGAAGCCATCTCGACTTGTTTGAAGTCATCGTGCTTGTAGGTTTCCAACCCACACTTTTTAAATGCAGATGGTGAAATGAAACTATTTGTAGCACCATAATCAAACAAAATTTTAACATTGACATGATTTAGCATACCTGACGACTCCACCACCGTGGATTGATGTTCTACCTAGAGATTATTAATAGCTTCATAAATCTAGTGGCTACTACTTTCTCTTCCCATCAGGGCATTTCCTTCTCTATGCACAAATCACGCTGGTAATGGGGTCCTCCACACCCCCAACATGTAACACGAGATGGAACCTGCGCACTGCCCTGTGACAGTCTCTGAAATGAGTTCCTTCCCCTGGAGCCCTTGCCCATACTTTCTGCTCCCTGAGAAGGTCGTGGACCTGCCTGTGTCATTGTTGATGAGTGGGATGTTGCACTTGCTTGCATTGAAATACCTGTAGCAACAATCCTAGGTGCGACTCCATTACCATAAGGAGGTGGCCTTGAGCTCCCTCCCCTGGAAAAGGTCCTAGGGGCCTTCCCCACGAATCCAGGATGTCGTGGAAAGGTCGATCGCATACTTATGTTTAAGCTCATATGATACTTTGCATAACGTGCATTTTCAACTACTTCCGCTACTAACGATGGTTTCCACATCCGTACCATGGCCCTTATCTTAGGGTTTAACCAATACATAAAATGTTCTACCTGTCATTGATCGGTGTCCATGTACGAGACATATTTTACCAACTCAATGAACCTAATATCATACTCTTCCACGGTCCTTTTTCCATGAACTAGAGCATGAAATGCTCTCGCCTATTGTTCCTCATAGTACGTCGAAAAATATTTCCTCCAGAGCCTTTACTCAAAAATTTCTCATTAAACAGTGTCTGGGGTAAGCTGCAACTGCCTCTCCAGGTTACCCCACCAGTTCAAGGCACTGTCCATCAACTGAAAGATCATTATTTTTGCCTTTTATGTGGAAGCATAGTCTCTTAAGGTGAAACATCATGTCATTCCTTCCAACCATGCATCTACACGTTCATTGGCATGACCCCTGACGAACTCTGGGAGTTTGATCTTCTGTAGTTCTCTAGTGATGTTCCCAGGTGGAGGCCCTCCCTCTGAATCCCTCGACGCTTTAGGATTACCCACTCCATATGGTAGGGGTTCCACTTTGACATCTGATGGATGACACCCCTTTAAAGTCTCATTAATAGCCTCCAAATAATGCAAAATGAGAGCTAATTTAGGCGATGGTGGTGGCAGCGCCAGCGTTGGCGGTCCTTGCGATGATGCTCCTCGGCCTCGATTTTCCCGAGTCCTAATCATCTTGAATAGTTGAATCTACATCAAACCAAATGCTTGTCAAGGAAGATTCTAATGCAATTCACATTCACTCATCTTATACTTGTAAACATAGGGTTAGGCGTAAGTTTTTTTTTTACTTGTCTATAAACAAACGTTACTCTCTTTAGGGTTAGTGGCTAAAGATTGGGATCGAAAGCCTCTAATCTTGGTAACTTTGTTCAAAATAATGCTAACTCCCTTGCGTTTCCAACTATGTTAGCATTGTGAGGTACTCACCAATAAGTGTCACTTACCTCCTTCAGTCTTTAGAGATTTGGAAACTAATTAAAGTGTGTTAAATACAATGTTGATTAATCATTTTAACCCAATAACCTAGACTAAACTTTAACCTAAGTTTCAATAGTCTTAATCAACACATTTAATCTAACCCATAAAATTAATATTATTATTAGTATCCTAATTAAGTACATATTATCATTAATTAATCACTTAATTAATTAATCATTCTAATTAATTAATAACTTTAGTTCTATTTAAATCATTTTTAGTTTTTTAATAACTATAGTTGAGTTTTATTATAAAATAATTAAAATTTTGGAATAATTTAAAATAATTAAAACAATAAAAAATTAAAGAATGTTTAAAATAATTACAATTTATTAAAATTTATAAGACTAATAAAAATTAAAATTAAAAATTAAAAATTTTTAAAATCCCCATCTCACCATGGCTGAGCCCAACCAACCGACAGATGGAAAAACCTACACTAGCGATCCAAATCCACCACCATGTCTATCGTTCGGGCGACCTTGACTGACGTTGTCGACTTATCCCTACAACATGACGCAATCTCCAAATGTAAATAAAGGAACGCTAATTTGGTGCAATCTCCAAAATTAGTGCCCAACATCGCTAAAATCAATGCCAAACCTAACGCAACCACCTTGGGCTATCACCCATGCAACTTGAAAAAATGATCAACGTCTCAAAACTGACCGCCTTGATAAACTTCACACGCTTTACCACCCCAAAAATGGTTCGGAGGGCATCAGGGGTCCTCGCATGAGGCCCACGTGCCCCTCTCCCCCCGCTCTCAATTCCAAAACCCTACACCCACTTTCTTGCATACGCTTCCTCCTCTGTCGCCTCTCCCATTCTGCAACTGCGTTCAGGGTTTCTCCCCCCCCGCACCACAGGCTATCGCGAGCTTCCACTCTGCAACTGAGCGTAGACTGTGGACAGACTGTGAGTAAGGCTGGGACAACAGAAGAGACAAAGATGTGAGTAAGGCTGAGACAACAGAGGATATGATTTTTTGGTCTCCTGACATAGATGAGGGGAGGCCTATTTGGATTATGAAAGGGGTAAGGCCATCATATTTACCAGTCATTCCATGGGAGTGACTATTAATCTATTGGTTATGCTGTGGATGTTGGATAATCATCGACATCCTGACAAGCCTAAATCTATTTTCTGCATCACATTCGACTTCCCTTTGGTTGGCGATGAAATTATCTCACAAGTAGTTCGTCGAAAGAGATGGGCGAATCAGTTATGTCATGTCGTTTTAGGACGTGATGTATTCTCTCGAATCTTTTTGTCCCCTTCTACATATGTGTATGAACCGTTAGAGGTACTGTTACCCTATTGGAAGAGATCCATGCAAAGTGTAAATAATTTCATGGCTTCCACCAAGATGCTTGTGGAAGAAGCCCTCCCTCTAAACGTAGATGGTATTGATAAGTTTGTCAGCACAGTCATTCAGGATTTCTCGACCGTCGTGAGTTACATCCTCGCAGCCAACCTGAGTCCTAACAACTCGTTGATATTTGTTGTGAAGTAGCTAATGAAGCTCAACCCTTATAGGACATTTGGGCATTATGTATTTTGCTCCCAGAGTGGTGGGATTTGGATAGATAATCATTTTGATGAGATGCTTATAAGGGATTTTCCGATTGTATTAGATTGCTTTTGTTTATGAATGATTATTGAGGATAGAAAGACAAAGAAGGATGCACTCCTCTTCATCAGGATGCAATAAAGGGGTAATCTTGAGGCCTATTCTGTACTTGTA
>JASDQU011404364.1:32451-45613 GCA_032191745.1 Picea mariana
TTATAGCATAAAGATGGATTATTTAGAAATTAATTGTGGAAATGTTCACCTCATTTGTCCAGTATCATCCACCTTTCCTTCTTGGATAAAAAGTGTTGGAATACTGAGAGGAGGGGTGAATCAGTATGAGCACAATTAGTACTTTCAATCACAATATAAAACCTCCAATAATGTTAAATAGTTTATCATGATCACTCAATATATCATCAACACCATAATTCAATGCATAAACATCACATAAACACAATACAACATAATTTTACATGGAAACCCAATACGGGAGAAAACCACATAATGTCTTTCTTATTTATCAAAGAGTACATTCATTGGAAGCACCAACTTCCTGTTTCTCCAGATGCAACTGGAAGGAGGATCCAACACCCTATTTATATGATTCAACCTGAAGGAAGCTCCAACTCCCTAATTTACCGGCTCCAACCGGATGGAGGCTACAACCCACATTCCTTTCCCCATCCAACCACCCTAAAATATAAATGTAGACCAACCTGTCAGTACTTATGTCATTGTAATTGATAACCTATTTCTACTACTTTTTATGATATTTTTGTTGTTGCTACTGATATTGATATCTCATCAAGACTACAACCACATACCTCAAACCAAGATCCACAAGAGAGTTATCCAAATAAAATTCTTATGAATCACTAAGACATATATGTTTATGATTTATTCATAATAGACACCCTAACATAAACTGGAAGACATACCTTCAACCTGTAGTTAGACTAAGTTTTAGATCTATGATCTTCAACAATTTTTATTCACAAGTATGTGACCCATACACTTCCTACTTGTGTATGTCTATGCTTTTATCCATTGTTTCTCATGGATGTCTGTTCGTTTCCTCCTACAACTCACAACTTTACACAAAGAACCTGAATCTGTAACTCTATCTTTGTATACTTAGCTCCTGTAAAATTATTCCTTCACTCATGTACTTCATTGACTTTGACTTGTTAGATTAATATCTATTAATTAAAATTCACCTAATTGATTTTCCAATTGACTCTTCTCTGTGTTTTAATGAGGATCTCATGATGACATGCAACTGACATGCAACTTGTTAACTTATGCTTACAGTTACTTTTACCATGCAACTGACATGCAACTTGTTAAATTTTGTTTACATCTACTTTGACATGCAACTTGTTAACTTATGTTTATAGCTACTTTACCTTGACATGCAACTTGTTAACTTTTGTTTAAGGGTTGACATTAATGAAAGCCAATTCTTCAACAATTCAATGACAGACAATCTTTCAAAAATCTCTCTCTTTGGCATTGATGGCAACACTTAGACATGGTTGATGGAAACACTCATGCTCATGCTACCTCCCCTGTCTTCATTCCTCTTCTCTTCATTTCCATGCCTCTGTTTTTCTCTCCCCCTTTGACATCAATGGAAAAGGGTGACTTCTCCTTGGGGTTTCTCCCTCTGTATGTAAGCCTTTGATCTCTACTATTTTTTCTCATCATGGTGCTTCCTCATGTAAATCTATGATAGCAATAATTCAATTATTTTGTTATTATTGTTGCTCTTCCCTTGTCGTATTGTGCCAACTTCCATGTAGATCACTGTGGGGCCAAAACTACTCCTAGTTTTTGTCGAAAATACACAAAAGTATCCCTTGGAAGAGGTTTGGTGAATATATTTGAAATTTGTTATTTTGTCCTAATATAATCTACCTTGATGTTCTTATATGTAACTTGTTCCCATAGAAAATGAAACTTGATCGGAATGTGCTTCGTCTTGGAATGCATCACTAGATTCTTAGATATACTTATAGCATTGGTGCTATCATAGAATATCATAATAGGCTCATCATATTCCACCTATATGTTCTATAAAGTTTGCTTCATCTAGAGAACCTATGTACAACATGTTGTTGCTGCAATATACTTTGCTTTTGTTGTGGACAACGATACTAAACATTGTTTCTTTCTCAACCAGGATATCAGACAATCACCCAAGTAGAAGGATTCTCAACTTGTACTTATTATATCATCAACACTTCCTTCCCAATCTACATCTGTGTATGCAACTAGAGATAGATCATTCCCTTTTGGATACCATAATCCATAGTCTTTTGTTGCTTTGAGATATATGAATATTCTCTTTACTTCCATAACATGTGTTTCCTTCAGTGCTTCTTGAAATATTGCAACCTGTCCAACTTCTTGCATCACATATGGCCTTTATGTTGTCACATAGATTAAACTGCCAATCATCGATCTGTAGAGTCTTTGATCTGGATCCTTGGATTTATCAACTTTTCTCAATTTGCAACTACTCTGCATGGGAGTACTTACGGACTTGAAATCCACCATTCCAAAATTCTTTAGCATTTCTTTTATATACTTGGTCTGGGAGATGAAAAAACATTTATCTTGTTGACATATGCAGAGTCCCAAAAAGAAAGACAACTCACCAAGTAATGACATTTCAAACTTCTTCTACATGTCTTTAGCAAATTTATGACTCATCATGTCATCATCACTTCCAACAATAATTTCATCAACATAAACTTCAATTATCAATATACTACCTTAATTTACCTTTATGTAGAGATTTCTATCTACATTACCTGTTAGGGACCTAACCCCTCACATAGGTAGAACAATATACTCTGATGTAATAAAGGTCAATATTAAAATGGACATATTAGGGTTACCATGGTCATATTTAATTTTTTACCCTAGATGCATAAAATGGAAATCTTGTGTAAATAGGAAGAAGTGAACCAAATATGACTGATATTTGAAGCTTCGAAGCGATTCAAATTCAAAGAGATGATAGTGAATTTGGTTTGCTAGAAATTGGGGGAAATTAAATTTGGTAATGGGATTGGACGTAATTGAACATATAGAAGCCATGATACCCAACCTAAACTCATCTAAAATTAAATCACAATTTTCCCCCAAGATCATAGAAATCATGGGAATAATATTTCGAGAGTTCTTAAGAAATAATTTAGATTGGATGATAGTATTATCATCACGGACATTGATGTTTTTGTACATATATGATTGTAGCAGGGTAACCCTCTCCTTGGATTTAAGTTCTGCGAATCACCTGGCCACTATAACCTCATTTAATGGATCACTGTCTAGATTCAATGGCCATCTCAACATTTCGGAAATTGATTGAGGGGTTATCTCAATAAGAAAAAAACCCATAAGTGGAAATTACAGTTCGTTTAAAGGGGATGTAATTTTTGGCACAACAGACCACAAATTCTAGGAATTGATAGACCTAGGGTATCAAAAATTTAGCGAGGTTACATCCCCATGCATAGTAATGGTCAACCATATTGGAAAATATTTATTTTTCTTGTTGGTATAGCTTGGAGGAGTCAAAAGACAAGACAGGGTCAAAAATGTCTTTATCTTTGTCGACCAGGTATCCTTCTATGATATTTGTGTTTTTATCAGTTTCTAAGGTTTGAGAAGATTGTATTTTTAAACGGGGACTAAAGAATAAGAGGATTCATATTTACCCGTGCAGACATGGATTGGATGTGGTATCAAACTAGGATGATGATGGAAATATTTGCAGGAACAACGAACCTGGTGCTCAAACCCTTTGATAATTTAAAATGAAATGATAATTAGACCTTTACTCCATTTTTAAATTGAAAAGAGATATGTGTCATTGTTTGATTGAAAAAATATTAATTTTAAAATGAATAAAATGATTATTTACTTTTTTTCCAGTTGATGTCATGATTGAACACGTGTATACCTTGTGTTAATTTTATTTTTTTGGGGAGGGTGTGGATGTGGTTAAGTTAACCACATAACCTRGGGGCCAAAATTGATSAATGAATGCCACGTTGCAAAGCTTAACTTTCAAGTAAAWTTTTTCGGCCCCCTCCCCCTTGGTTAAACATCGYGCATACGGGGGGAGGGGGGGGAATCTATTGTGAGTCATCTATATTTAAGTGGATAGGCAYGATTAGATCTATAAMCAAAGAACACATTTTATTAAAATAATATACAAWTAAAGGCTTTATATAATAAAATTAAAACAATTTACAAAGGTTTTGGTTTAAACCTTCRATTTATTTAAGAAAAATTAAACTAATATAATAAAGTTAAAAGTCCCTAAAAATATTTCATTACTTAAAAYGATAAAACTAAAARAATTGAAATTCATTCAAACTAAAAAAWTGATAAACCATGATCCTAGGTCCCAAAGAAATCAATTTTTTTATGAAAAATTAGGTTATGTTAGAACAAATAGGAGAGATAAAAAGAGAACCAAGTGGATAGACATAGAAACCTGAACCTAACTTGAGTTGAGAGGGCCACGAGATTGAATCTTGTTGGGTACTGGAACAAAGTTTTTCCAGCTGAGATAAGTTGAGACAGTTCCTTGTGATGAGATAAAACCAGTTAGAATAGCATATGAGAAACCTCATGGAGGCACTAGGCATGGTGAGTGTAGAGACTTATTCATTTTTTTCCTGTGAAGGAGAGTAGCGTTCACATGCCTAAATTTCTTGAGAGAAGTATGAGTTCCTGCTATCAGGAAATAACCCCCTTTTAAATACACCGGGGTTCAGAATGTAGGCAGAGAAAATAACCGTCTAAAAGATAATTAATTCTCAATACTACCCCAAACATACCAAAACTTGTATAAGGAAAGAAAAGAGAAAGGATATCGGGTAACTATGCCTCAAATCCCACGTCTGGTGATGACCTCCTCATGCTTGGAAGTTTCGTTGACTGCATGCCTCCTCCCAGGGATGACCTGCATCCAAAGATTGACAAACAGAGAACGACAAGCATGTTATTACATATTTAAGTTAGGGTTATATGTTAGAATGTCAAGCACAAATCAATAAAAGTACTCAAGATGCCATCATTTGGGACAGGAAAATGTAATTTTTTATTCATAACATGAAGATTATACCTTTACAATCTAAGTCGGCAACCGTTCCACGAACCTGGTTCGGGCTCCTCTTTACCAGGCTCCAAGTGCACCTTGTATGAACTTCTCCTCTCAAACTTCTAATATCTTCTATGGAAGTGAATGGGTTAAATGGAGGAAGAAGGGGCTAATGAGGGAATGTTGAGGCAATTTCTCACAAAAGGCAACAATATCTTGGGCAAGGAGGGGAAGTGAAATCAGGTAGTGTTTCATTGTTCTTATGCTTAGATTTGAAATGAGACCCCAACACCTCTTTTTATATTCCAAAAGGATGGTTATTCGGTTGGGTGATGGGCTATAGCAGGTAGATTAGTTGGGAAACCTCCAATGGCCCATCAATTTCAACAAATTCCTTGCAACTTTTTATTTTTTGCAACTTTTGCAAGTATACGCAGGTTGTAATGGTGCAACATGCATATGTACGTGAGTTTTAGTGGTGCAGAAATGATATGTGCGCAGGAATTAATGGTGCAGGGCACGTACATATTCAAAAAATTGGTCCTTTAAGAAGAGTTTCTCAGCAGTGCTTTGGAAAAAAATGCAAGTAAGAGGGCCAAGGCCATGTATGCATGTGTAGAGAAATTTAGGGCTATAACAGATGCCCCCTAATGTGTGAGGTCAGAAGAGCAGATGATGGCTGAAATACATTACAGTATATTCACCAATGTATAAAAGCGAGTGAGCCCGGGACCAGAGTTCAAGAGGTGCCATATGAAAAAAAACAATTGTCTCTCTGAGGTGGGAATACCCATGCTCGGGATGAAATAAATCATGGTTGCCAATCAAATACACTGCATATCCATGTCATATAACTATATAAAGTGTATCCACGAGAAATACACAGCAAATCTTCATCTCAAAATCAATCGAAGATATACACGTAGAGTATCCATCTTCAAGAAGATAATGACACCCAATGGATGGAGATGAGGCCTTCAGAGCTCGAGAAACAACTTCAATATCTTCAAAACTCAGGTAGGAGTACAATGTGAGTGTATGACTTCACTACCCTGAGGTCTTCGACGGCTCGTCGAGAAAATACATGAGGATCTCGATGATCAGGCAAAGAACTTTGTCGATTTTGAAAGAGGACTTGACTGGACTCTCGGGATGGCCGACTCATGAGGTCAATAGACAAGCTACAGAAAGACCGACTCAGGTTGGGTGAAAATTCCCTTGTACAAAAGCACAATAGNCACAAATGAATAAAAGTACTCAAGACACCATCATTTGGGACAGGAAAATGTAATTTTTTATTCATAACATGAAGATTATACCTTTACAATCTAAGTCGGCAACCGTTCCACGAACCTGGTTCGGGCTCCTCTTTACCAGGCTCCAAGTGCACCTTGTATGAAATTCTCCTCTCAACCTTTTGATATCTTCTATGGAAGTGAATGGGTTAAATGGAGGAAGAAGGGGCTAATGAGGGAATGCTGAGGCAATTTCTCACAAAAGGCAACAATATCTTGGGCAAGGAGGGGAAGTGAAATCAGGTAGTGTTTCATTGTTCTTATGCTTAGATTTGAAATGAGACACCAACACCTCTTTTTATATTCCAAAGGGATGGTTATTCGGTTGGGTGATGGGCTATAGCAGGTATATTAGTTGGGAAACCTCCAATAGCCCATCAATTTCAACAAATTCCTTGCAACTTTTTATTTTTTGAAACTTTTGCAAGTATACGCGAGTTGTAATGGTGCAACATGCATATGTACGCGAGTTGTAGTGGTGCAGAAAGCATATGTACGCAGGAATTAATGGTGCAGGGTGCATACATATTCAAAAAATTGGTCCTTTAAGAAGAGTTTCTCAGCAGTGCTTTGGAAAAAATGCAAGTAAGAGGGCCAAAGCCATGTATGCATGTGTAGAGAAATTTAGGTTTATAACAGATGCCCCCTAATGTGTGAGGTCAGAAGAGCAGATGATGGCTGAAATACATTACAATATATTCACCAATGTACAAAAGCGAGTGAGCCTGGGACCAGAGTTCGAGAGGTGCCATATGAAAAAAAACAATTGTCTCTCTGAGGTGGGCATACCCATGCTCGGGATGAAATAAATCATGGTTTCCAATCAAATACACTGCATATCCATGTCATATAACTATATAAAGTGTAGCCGTGAGAAATACACAGCAAATCTGCATCTCAAAATCAATCGAAGATATACACGTAGAGTATCCATCTTCAAGAAGCTAATGACACCCGATGGATAGAGATGAGGCCTTCAGATCTCGAGAAACAACTTCAATATCTTCAAAACTCAGGTAGGAGTACAATGTGAGTGTATGACTTCACTACCCTGAGGTCTTCGATGGCTCATCGATAAAATACATGAGGATCTCGATGATCAGTCAAAGAACTTTGTCGATTTTGAAACAGGACTTGACTGGACTCTCGGGATGGCCAACTCATGAGGTCAATAGACAAGCTACAGAAAGACCAACTCAGGTTGGGTGAAAATTCCCTTGTACAAAAGAACCATAGATGATCAGACTCAGGCAGCATGACATTGACATAAGTTCACGATGTAGAAGGCAACACAAACTCTCCATGTGTTTGTAAGAGTAACCAAATGGAGGAGGACACAACTCTATGTAGAGAGAACAACTTCCTAAGGTCATACTAGATCCCAATGCTTGACAAAAAAACGAAAGGATGTGTTTTTGTCCAAGGGTGACTCTTTGTGTTGTCGAAAAAACAATACATATTTCTCGTCCCCTATTTTTGGGATATTTGATTTTTTTGTCTTTTTCAATTTTTTAAAGATCTTGAAAAGGAATAAAAGAATGCTACATTAAAAAGGAGGAACGAGTGTCACAAGCGAGCATACTAGTTCCAAGTGCAAGGAACATACTAATGCTTAGAGCAAGGAGACATGAGCAGGAAAAGGGCACTCGGGGAAAATTCCTCCATGGGTCAAGGTGTCAAGTCGCAGAGGCAAGAAGTGCTACAAGACTTTTGTATAAGGCATGCTTCAAAGGTTCAGTAGAAAGAAACATGGAGCCGACATTAGGCCAAAAACACAGATATGCAAATGCGATTAAGAAAGACACGATGAGACCCCCTTCAATTTAATTTTAATGAGCCCAGAGAAGGTAATCTCGATAGTTTTTTCACATTTAGAGAGTCTGCAAAAATGTAAAAGAAGACTCCAGGGAGTACCTTTTTCGGAGATAGTCTAGTCGGTTCGAAAAAGGGTTAAACTTGCACTGAAAAGACATCTATTCAAAACCATTTTAACAAGTGTGACAAAGACAAGATCACTCGGCAATCTTTCCAATTTTAAGGAGTCTGAAAAGAGATTAACTATGGACTCACAACCTTTTTCTGAGTTTAGTCTCCTTATCCTAAAAAAGTATAAAAGTTACTGAGGAGAAATCTCCCAGCGAGAGGAATCTCCTGAGGTGTACCTTTTTCCGATATGATCTACAGGCTGGAAAAAGGGTTAAACTCATGCCAATAGATGTTCTTCTGGACCAATTTAACGAGTTTGAAGGAACAAGGTCACTCGACAATCTTTTCAATTTTAGGGAGTACGAAAAGATATTAACTATGGACTCCATGGGGGTTTCTTTTTTGTAAGTAATATCCAAGGTTCGAAAAAGGTGATAAACCAAAACCAAGGAGAATGTTCTTTTTTCAAAAATTTAGTACCTCGGGCCCGAAAAAGGGTTAAACTTATGCCTGAGAATACTCTTCTAGTGAACCGAAGTTCCTATAGCATACCTTTATTCGTGCAATTGACCGTCCGGACCGAAAAAGGGGTAAAATACCACCGGACAGACGTGCCTTAGAATTTTATTTTAGTGAGAGTGAAGGACAACAAGATCGCTTGGCAATATTTTCATGTTTATAGAGTCTGAAAAGGGCTTAAAGAAGACTCCAGGGGGGCTACTTTTCTTTGTTAATCCAGACAAGATCAAAAAGCATAAATACAGTCTCGTCGGATGTTGCTTTCGAATTGTAAAGCGAGCTTGAAAGACAACAAAGAATGCTCATTTGGGAGTCGCGAGGGTGAGGCCAATAATGATGGTGCATCAGACGAATGAGGTTTAATCTCGTAATCATGATAGGAGTAACAAGGAATCCAGAGCCTATATTCATTACAGACAACATGGACACCAAAATGCAACAAGGATCTACCTAGGGCATCCATGTAAAGGTAGGCTCTACTAACTAATTACGACACTTATAGAGGAGCAATGAAGGTTCTGTGTCGTTTGGCCCCCAGGGGGGCAGCTCAATTGGCAAGTGCCGTGAAAATGAAGTTCCATGAGGTTTCGAGTTCAACTCCCCCCGACTTACAATGTGTGTCGCGTAAGGGGCATCGTGGGCACACCTGGAGGTTATAGTGGTAGCAGTTGGATAACACGGCCACATGTAACGCAAGCACGTGCCCAACTAGTTGTTGATTCCGCCAGACATAAAAAAAAAAAAATGAAGGTTCTGTGTCGCACTTCAGTGGGGTCTATCCTATGGAAAAACGGAAAATACAATGAGATGCAAAAAGTGGAGGTGAAATCCTAACTTATATGCAAAAAGTTGGAAAAATTTGACTTTTACCAAAGGATACCAAAAGTGACCTATCCCCAAAAGGTTACCAAACCAAAATACAATGTATCATAACATCCAATAAGAAACTCGGAATCAGAATCAAGTGATCGTCAAGCACGGACAAACAACAAAGGGGGTCAAAAAGTGGAAAAAAGGGCCCAAAAAGTCTATAAATAGAGGCTGACATCTTATTTTCACCATTGAATTTTGAAAATTGACCAAAAGGAGAAAAAGGCCCTTTGCTAAAGAAGTTGCTTCTGGGAGCTTTAGTGGACAAAACAAACTTCCGTTGGTACCACGTAAGTACAAATGCATCCCCCTTGCATTTCAATTCTTATTTCATGCATTTATTTTTATTTTTGAGGGGGCGCGCTCTCTTAGAAAGAGCGCCCATGTGTGTACATGGGCTATCCAAGGAAATCTCGCATATGTGCTTAGGCAGAAAACACTTTTCCCACGTACATAAGCGACTGAGGCCAAAACATCCCGTGTACACCCTCAAAAACTTGGAAAAAAAATCAAAAAGCAAGAGCTAACTCCCTTTTATTTTCCATGGAACAGGATGTATGTCCATTGGAGGGAGAGGGAACACGAGGAAATTGATGTATTGGTTGAAGAGGATCCTATTGCCATTATCGCATTGAAACAATGTGAGTTATGGAAGTTCTTCTAGTGTCCTTTTATGAGGGCACAACCTAGGCTACTGAACACCCTAGTTGACTACTAGCATACAGATGTAGAGGCATTCATGATAGAGGGACAGTCGTTGACTCCAACGACTGAGGATATCTACTTCCTGACTAGCCTCTTGAGGAGAGGGGAACCAGTCGATCTGTGGACATTCCCCCCTGGGCCTTTTAACATTGAGGACTACATTCGGATGTACTGTGAGGTCGGCATTGAGAAGGTAGGTTCTCAGGTGCCTATTCACAAGATCATGAATCTGACTCTAAGAGTGATATTTCTACTTATTAGGTGGATTACAGGATCCACGGCCCTTCACCAGGCCTCCCATGCGCATATGCATTATGTTATTCAGTGCCAGGAGGCACAGATCTTTGACTGGAGTACGACCATGCTCACATGCATGAAGAGACAGCTAACATATTTTTGGCAACGCAGCAACAAAAACTACGGGTTTGGTACTATTTTATGATCATACTTCTTTGAGAGGTCAACTTTTCCATGGATCCTGACATGCCCATGCCTCTCGGAGACGAGCGAGGAGAGATAGGTAATATTTTTTTAATGTTATTTAATTTTTTAATTTATTTTGTATATATCATTTTTATGTGTGTCTAGAGTACTGACTTTTGTGTATTTGTTATGTGCAGATGTGGGACCAGTGCGCCCGACAGACTTCACGAGGACGCGGTGACATCCTCGACTAGAGGCGAGACCAATAGCAGTCGATGGACCAGCAGCCACAAGGGGACCTCCAGCCGGAAAGGCTGAGAGGGCTTTGAGACAAGTGGAGCGCAACCTCACTGCGCTCACTCGCACAGTACCCATGGTCGAGATCGAGGATCTCTTGCCCTCCATGTAGCCTCATGTAGTGGGGGTGCCACGGACTTGGATCCAGCTTTTATAGCATTTATCCAACATTTTTGTACATTATGGCAGATCCAATAGGCCCTAAGCTTAGATAACCTAGACTTTAGATGTGCCAAGGGAACCTTTGTACATGTATTTTTTGAGGGCATAAGCCCAGCGATGTATATTGAACCTTATTTTTTAGGCATTCACGCTCACCTATGTGCTCGTAACACTTTTGATATATATATATATATAGATAGATAGATAGATAGATACATCTTATTTGTCTTATGGATCACATTTTTTACAAATGTATGTACATGTGTATGTTTATGCTTCTCTTTCTATGTGTGTGCAATATGATAATCTAATACTTGATTAGCTAGAGTATATTTCATATGATTGAATCTCCTATGAACATGGATATACGTAATATAATCAAAGTAACATTCTAAGATATGTACCCTAAGGAAACATCGGTGCAAAGTAGGATCATAAACACGGTAAACTCCATTTAACTGGGACACAACCAGTTGATCATCTAGGTAAACCTGGAGGTGTGAAATGCCATGCGACAAGGCATCACAAAGCAACTTTATCACTATGTTGTACTTGGTGACATTATTTGTAGTGTCACCTAGACAAATACCTCCGGAAGATAGAATATGGCCTCCAGGTGTGAAAATCACCCAAGCTACGGAAGCAAGCCTCCTAGTGTGTCGGCTAGCACCGTCCACAAACCCAAAATGCACTTTCGATTCACTTGACATATGACACGGTGAAAAAGAAGACATAAATAAATACACGTCCACAAAACACAAAGACAACAAACTATATAAAAACTATACATATGTACAAGAAGTCACCCAGGTGACTAACCTAAGAGTAATACTTCTTGAGGTAGAGCCCATTTCTAGGCTCCACCAAGGCATTTCCTTCAAAGTCAACCAGATGGTAAGCACCCTTCTTCAAAACCTCTTTCACAATGAATGGTTCGAACCACATGGTTTTGAACTTGCCTGCTCCGAGGGGATCTTTGTCTTGACCATAGACCAAAACAAGATCACCTTCAAAAAAAATCCAAGGATGAATGAACCAATCGTACTGACACTTGACTCATTACTTATGAGCCTCATTGGTTGAGGTTGCATCACGACGCTACTCAAGATATAATAGACGTTCCTCAAGCATTGAATTGTCTGGCAGTAACTCTATTGCCAACTTCAAATAAGGAATGTGACACTCAATAGGTAATACTGCTTCCAGCCCGTATATGAGTTGAAAAGGTGAGAAACCGATGGTAGTCTTCACAGACATTCGGTAGGCCCACAATGTCAAGTACAACATCAAATGCTAATTCGACTTGGAAGAATTGATCATTAGCTGAAGAATAGTCTTGAGAGACTTATTCACAGCTTCAACATGACCATTCACTTGTAGGTAATAAGGTGATGAATGTTATTGCCTCAACCCAAGATTTGATGTTAACTCGGTCATCATTTTGTTTTGGAAGTGATTTCCATGGTCAGTGACAATATCCTTCGGGATGCCGAACCTTGCTACTATCTGGTTAATAATGAAAAGAGTCATTTTTTCTCCATCATTGTTAAATGTTGGCATAGCCTTGACCCACTTCGTGAAGTAGTCTACTGCTACAATGATATAACGATGCCCCTTGTATGAGGCCAGGTGATAGATAGTGAAATCAATCCCACACTTGGTGAAAGGACCAACAACAACGACAGGAAACATAGGATCAGGATGTGCCCACATATTTCGAGAGAAGATCTGACACAAGTGGCACTTCTTGACCACCTCAACGCAATCCTTGATTAACGTAGGCTAGAAGTAATCGGCATGTAGAATATTTTGGGTTGTTTCCAACCCAGAAAAATGATCACCACATGCTCCAGCGTGGCAGTCGTTCAGAATGAGCTATGCTTCTTCATGGATAAGGCACCGGAGAAGAATGCAATCTACACCTCGACAATACAAAGTGTCATTGAGTATGAGATAGTTTTGTGCCCGATGGTGAATTCATCGATGCTCATCGTGGGAAGCAGAAGCAAGGAACTTCAAACTTTGTAGATAGACTAGTATATCTCCATACCAG
>JASDQU011404364.1:45663-56446 GCA_032191745.1 Picea mariana
CCCCCTTCAATTTAATTTTAATGAGCCCAGAGAAGGTAAGCTCGATAGTTTTTTCACATTTAGAGAGTCTGCAAAAATGTAAAAGAAGACTCCAGGGAGTACCTTTTTCGGAGATAGTCTAGTCGGTTCGAAAAAGGGTTAAACTTGCACTGAAAAGACATCTATTCAAAACCATTTTAATGAGTGTGACAAAGACAAGATCACTCGGAAATATTTTCAATTTTAAGGAGTTTGAAAAGAGAGTAACTATGGACTCACAACCTTTTTCTGAGTTTAGTCTCCTTATCCCGAAAAAGTATAAAAGTTACTGAGGAGAAATCTCCCAGCGAGAGGAATCTCCTGAGGTGTACCTTTTTCCGATATGATCTACAGGCTGGAAAAAGGGTTAAACTCATGCCAATAGATGTTCTTATGGACCAATTTAACGAGTTTGAAGGAACAAGGTCACTCGACAATCTTTTCAATTTTAGGGAGTACGAAAAGAGATTAACTATGGACTCTGTGGGGGTTTCTTTTTTGTAAGTAATATCCAAGGCTCGAAAAAGGTGATAAACCAAAACCAAGGAGAATGTTCCTTTTCCGAAAATTTAGTCCCTCGGGCCCGAAAAAGGGTTAAACTTATGCCTGAGAATACTCTTCTAGTGAACCGAAGTTCCTATAGCATACCTTTATTCGTGCAATTGACCGTCCGGACCGAAAAAGGGGTAAACTACAGCCGGAAAGATGTGCCTTAGAATTTTATTTTAGTGAGAGTGAAGGACAACAAGATCGCTTGGCAATATTTTCATGTTTATAGAGTCTGAAAAGGGCTTAAATAAGACTCCAGGGGGGCTACTTTTCTTTGTTAATCTAGACAAGATCAAAAAGCATAAATACAGTCTCATCGGATGTTGCTTTCGAATTGTAAAGCAAGCTTGAAAGACAACAAAGAATGCTCATTTGGGAGTCGCGAGGGTGAGGCCAATAATTATGGTGCATTAGACGAATGAGGCTTAATCTCGTAATCATGATAGCACTAACAAGGACTCCAGAGACTATATTCATTACAAACAACATGGACACCAAAATGCAACAAGGATCTACCTAGGGCATCCATGTAAAGGTAGGCTCTACCAACTAATTACGACACTTATAGAGAAGCAATGAAGGTTCTGTGTCACACTTTAGTGGGGTCTATCCTATGGAAAAGTGGAAAATACAACGAGATGCAGAAAGTGGAGGTGAAATCCTAACTTATATGCAAAAAGTTGGAAAATTTTGACTTTTACCAAAGGATACCAAAAGTGACCTATCCCCAAAAGGTTACCAAACCAAAATACAGTGTATCATAACATCCAAAAGAAACTCGAAATCAGAATCAAGTGATCGTCAAGCGCGGACAAACACAAAGGGGGTCAAAAAGTGGAAAAAGGGGCCCAAAAAGTCTATAAATAGAGGCTGACATCTTATTTTCACCATTGAATTTTGAAAATTGACCAAAAGGAGAAAAAGGCCCTTTGCTAAAGAAGTTTCTTTTGGGAACTTCAGTGGACAAAACAAATTTCCGCTAGCACCACGTAAGTACAAATGCATCCCCCTTGCATTTCAATTCTTATTTCATGCATTTATTTTTGTTTTTGAGGGGGCGCTCTCTCTTAGAAAGAGTGCCCATGTGTGTACATGGGCTATCCAAGGACATCTCGCATATGTGCTTAGGCAGAAAACACTTTTCCCACGTACATAAGCAACTAAGGCCAAAACATCTCGTGTACACCCTCAAAAACTTGGGAAAAAAATCAAAAAGAAAGAGCTAACTCCCTTTTATTTTCCATGGAACGGGATGTATGTCCACTAGAGGGAGAGGGAACACAAGGAAATTGATGTATTGGTCAAAGAGGATCCTATTGCCATTATCGCATTGAAACAATGTGGGTTATGGAAGTTCTTCTAGTGTCTTTTTATGAGGGCACAACCTAGGCTACTGAACGCCCTAGTTGACTACTAGCATCCAAATGCAGAGGCATTCATGATAGAGGGACAGTCATTGACTCCAATGACTGAGGATATCTACTTCCTGACTAGCCTCTCGAGGAGAGGGGAACCAGTCGATCTGTGGACATTCCCCCCTGGGCCTTTTAACATTGAGGACTACATTCGGATGTACTGTGAGGTCGGCACTGAGAAGGTAGGTTCTCAGGTGCCTATTCACAAGATCATGAGTCTGACTCTAAGAGGGATATTTCTACTTATTAGGTGGATTATAGGATCCACGACCCTTCACCAGGCTTCCCATGCACATATGCATTGTGTTATTCAGTGCCAGGAGGCATAGATCTTTGACTGGAGTACGACCATGCTCACATGCATGAAGAGACAGCTAACATATTTTTGGCAACGCAGCAACAAAAACTACGGGTTTGGTACTATTTTATGCTCATACTTCTTTGAGAGGTCAACTTTTCCATGGATCCTGACATGCCCATGCCTCTCGGAGACGAGCGAGGAGAGATAGGTAATATTTTTTTAATGTTATTTAATTTTTTAATTTATTTTGTATATATCATTTTTATGTGTGTATAGAGTACTAACTTTTGTGTATTTGTTATGTGCAGATGTGGGACCAGTGCGCCCGGCAGACTTCGCGAGGACTCGGCGACATCCTCGACCAAAGGCGAGACCAACAGCAGTCAATGGACCAGCAGTCGCAAGGGGACCTCCAACCGGAAAGGCTGAGAGGGTTTTGAGACAAGTGGAGCGCAACCTCACTGCGCTCACTCGCACAGTACCCATGGTCGAGATCGAGGATCTCCTACCCTCCATGCAGCCTCATGTAGTGGGGGTGCCACGGACTTGGGTCTAGCTTTTCTAGCATTTATCCAACATTGTTGTACATTATGGCAGAGCCAATAGGCCCTGAGCTTAGATAACCTAGACTTTAGATGTGCCAAGGGAACCTTTGTACATGTATTTTTGAGGGCATAAGCCTTGCGATGTATATTGAACCTTATTTTTGAGGCATTCACTCTCACCTATGTACTCGTAACACTTTTGATATAGATATATATAGATAGATAGATACATAGATACATCTTATTTGTCTTATGGATCACATTTTTTACAAATGTATGTACATGTGTATGTTTATGATTCTCTTTCTATGTGTGTGCAATATGCTAATCTAATACTTGATTATCTAGAGTATTGTTCATCTGATTAAATCTCCTATGAACATGGATATACGTAATGTAATCAAAGTAACGTTCTAAGATATGTACCCTAAGGAAACATCGATGCAAAGTAGCATCATAAACATGGTAAACTCCATTTAACTGGGACACAACCAGTTGATCATCTAGGTAAACCCGGAGGTGTGAAATGCCATGCGACAAGACGTCACAAAGCAACTCTATCACTATGTTGTACTCGGTGACATTATTTGTAGCGTCACCTAGAAAAATACCTCTGGAAGATAGAATATGGCCTCCAGGTGTGAAAATCACCCAAGCTACGAAAGAAAGCCTCCTAGTGTGTCGGCTAGCACCGTCCGCAAACCCAAAATGCACTTTCGATTCACTTGACATATGACACGGTGAAAAAGAAGACATAAATAAATACACGTCCACAAAACACAAAGACAACAAACTATATAAGAACTATACATATGTACAAGAAGTCACCCAGGTGACTAAACTAAGAGTAATACTTTTTGAGATAGAGCCCATTTCTAGGCTCCACCAAAGCATTCCCTTCAAAGTCAACCAGATGGTAAGCACCCTTCTTCAAAACCTCTTTCACAATGAACGGTCTGAACCACATGGTTTTGAACTTTCCTGCTCCCAGAGAATCTTTGTCTTGACCATAGACCAGAACAAGATCACCTTCGAAAAAAATCCAAGGACGAATGAACCAATCGTACTGACACTTAACTCATTACTTATGAGCCTCATTGGTCGAGGTTGCATCACGACGCTACTCGAGATATAATAGACGTTCCTCAAGCGTTGAAGTGTCTGGCAGTAACTCTATTGCAAACTTCAAATAAGGAATGTGACACTCAATAGGTAATACTTCTTCCAGCCCATATATGAGTTGAAAAGGTGAGAAACCGGTGGTAGTCTTCACAGACATTCGGTAGGCCCACAATATCGAGTACAACATCAAATGCTAATTCGACTTGGAAGAATTGATCATTAGCTGAAGAATAGTCTTGAGAGACTTATTCACAGCTTCAACCTGACCATTCACTTGTGGGTAATAAGGTGACGAATGTTATTGCCTCAACCCAAGATTTGATGTTAACTCGATCATCATTTTGTTTTGGAAGTGATTTCCATGGTCAGTGACAATATCCTTCGGGATGTCGAACCTTGCTACTATCTGGTTAATAATGAAAAGAGTCATTTTTTCTCCATCATTGTTAAATGTTGGCATAGCCTTGACCCACTTCGTGAAGTAGTCTACTGCTACAATGATATAACGATGCCCCCTGGATGAGGCCGGGTGACAGATAGTGAAATCAATCCCCCACTTTGTGAAAGGACCAACAACAATGACAGGAAACATAGGATCAGGATGTGCCCACATCTTCCGAGAGAAGATATGACACGAGTGGCACTTCTTGACCACCTCAATGCAATCCTTGATTAACGTAGGCCAGAAGTAACTGGCATGTAGAATATTTTGGGTTGTTTCCAACCCAGAAAAATGATCACCACATGCTCCAGCGTGGCAGTCGTTCAGAACGAGCTATGCTTCTTCGTGGATAAGGCACCAAAGAAGAATGCAATCTACACCTCGACAATACAAAGTGTCATTGAGTATGAGATAGTTTTGTGCCCGATGGCGAATTCATCGATGCTCATCATGGGAAGCAGAAGCAAGGAACTTCAAAGTTTGTAGATAGACTAGTATATCTCCATACCAGGGGTCCGAAGATGCGATTAGAAAAATATCTCCTTTTATATGCGATTCTTCGGGCGTGATATCACTAGACTCGACCGTAAATTCCGAAATAATTTTAGCAAAGACCAATGACTTTTTAATTTCATGGAAACAAAATCCCAGTCAAATTCCTGGAGGATTACAATCTATCTACTAATTTTTTCACCAATGACCTGTCGCATCAACACATATTGGAAAGTGTTCACAATGGCAATGACGGTGGTCTTGTGAAGCGAAATGTAATGACGGAACCGCTGGACATCATGCAATGCTGCCAAAGAAAGATTCTCAATGTGAGAATAGTTGATTTTTGGCCCAAACAGGCCTCGGCTAAGGTAATAAATAATGTGTTCCTTGAGCAGATCATCCTCTTGTACCAAGACCATGCCCATGGTTGTCTCTGTCGTATCCAAATACAACAAGAAATATTTGTTATAATTAGGGGGGTGGAGCAGAGGGGCATATGTAAGGGCATGTTTCCACGCTTCAAAAGAGCATTGAGCGGCTTCATCCCAACATAATGGGACTCCCTTTTTCAATAGACGCATAAACCCTTTAGTGATCTTGGTGTAATTCGCAACAAAATGTCGAAGAAAGTTTACTTTCCCCTGTAAGCTCTGAAGCTGGGGTATTGTGCACGGGGGAGGCAACTGAAATATCGCCTCAACCTTGAGAGGATCGACCATAATTCTTGTTGTCGAAACAATGAAACCTAAGAGACGACCCGACATCACACATAAACTGCAATTGTTAGGATTCAAGTGAATCCGATAGTAGCGACATCGTTCAAAGATAATTCGAAGGTGTGCAAGATGATCAGATCTCTTATGAGAGTGTGATGCTAGATCATAAAGATATGCCTCGACTCTTTGTCTAAGGTCATGAAAATAAAACGACATGGCCCGCTGAAAAGTGGCTCCAACATTCTTCAGGCCAAAAGGCATCTTACGATAAGCGAACATGCCCCAAGGACAAATAAAATTTGTTTTATGTTGGTCTTCGGGTTTGATCTGAACCTGGTTATATCCTGAAAAACCATTCATGAATGAAAATACCTCACAGCCTACGCATTCATCAACAATCTGATCGATGAATGGGGTGGGAAAATTATCTTTCCGACATGCCTTTTTCAAATCATGGAAGTCTATGCACACGTGAATCGTACCTTGTTTCTTGTTAACCAGAATGGGGTTTGACACCCATTCCATCAACTGCACAGGGTATATAAAACTGGCTTTAAGTAGTTTCTCTACTTCAGCCTTAATTGTTGCCGCTTTTCAAAGATTAATCGGATGAAGCTTCTGTCAGACTGGCTTGGTGTCAGGATAAGTCATTATTTCATGTTTGACGATTCTTGGGTCTATGCCTAGAATTTCCTCGCAACACCAGGAAAAAACGTCATGGAATTCCTTAAATAACTCTGTATAAATTCGAATCTCTTCAGCGGAGCAATCCACTATGACGAAAAAATTCTCCACAGCGCCATGGATTGTGGATATATCTATGGGAATCGTTTCATCAATACTCGCCATATTACCCTCGGCATAAACTGCGTGCGTAGCCAAAGGATTAATAGGACAAGACCTATCTTCATTCACGGTCGAAATACATTTACACGCCTCTATTCTCCTTAACTCTAGAAGAAATTAATATCTATGATGAAGATCATCCCAGGGTATCTCTAGACCAGTCAATGCCTCAAGAATTGCCTCATTAGAGGGCAAGACCAAGTCTAAAGGATCTGTAGTGGAAAGAGAATCTTGAGCCCAAATAGGCTCGAGAAATTAATCTAACTCATGTGTGGGAGTTGGATCGGGGTTGGTCGAATCTTGATGGACAATGTTGTACGCAAATTTAGCCATGGAGAAGGGCATGGTCATGCTAGGATGCCCCATCCCTTCCATTGAAGCTGATGGGGGAGGAAGAGTCCACAAATCAAGAAAGTAAGTCGTTTGAAACGACGACACTTGAAATATTTCATCCCTAGGATGGTCGGGGGCAGCTGATATAAGCTTGNAATTCTTGGAGGATTACAATCCATCTACTGATTTTTTCACCAATGACCCGTCGCGTCAACACATATTGGAAAGTGTTCACAATGGCAATGACGATGGTCTTGTGAAGCAAAATGTAATGACGGAACCGTTGGACATCATGCAATGCTACCAAAGAAAGATTCTCAATGTGAGAATAGTTGATTTTTGGCCCAAACAGGCCTCGGCTAAGGTAATAAATAATGTGTTCCTTGAGCAGATCATCCTCTTGTACCAAGACCATGCCCATGGTCGTCTCTGTCGTAGCCAAATACAACAAGAAATCTTTGTTATAATTAGGGGGGCGGAGCAGAGGGGCAGATGTAAGGGCATGTTTCCACGCTTCAAAAGAGCATTGAGCAGCTTCATCCCAACATAATGGGACTCCCTTTTTCAATAGACGCATAAACCCTTTAGTGATCTTGGCATAATTCGCGACAAAAAGTCGAAGAAAGTTTACTTTCCCCTGTAAGCTCTGAAGCTGGGGTATTGTGCACGAGGGAGGCAACTGAACTATCACCTCAACCTTGAGAGGATCGACCATAATCCTTGTTGTCGAAACAATGAAACCTAAGAGACGACCCGACATCACACATAAACTGCAATTGTTAGGATTCAAGTGAATTCGATAGTAGCGACATCGTTCAAAGATAATTTGGAGGTGTGAAAGATGATCAGATCTCTTACGAGAGCGTGATGCTAGATCATAAAGATATGCCTCGACTCTTTGTCTAAGGTCATGAAAATAAAACGACATGGCCCGCTGAAAAGTGGCTCCAGCATTCTTCAGGCCAAAAGGCATCTTACGATAAGCGAACATGCCCCAAGGACAAATAAAATTTGTTTTATGTTGGTCTTCAGGTTTGATCTGAACCTGGTTATATCCTGAAAAACCATTCATGAATGAAAATACCTCACAGCCTACGCATTCATCGACAATCTGATCGATGAATGGGGTGGGAAAATTATCTTTCCGACATGCCTTTTTCAAATCACGGAAGTCCATGCACACATGAATCGTACCTTGTTTCTTGTTAACCAGAATGGGGTTTGACACCCATTCCATCAACTGCACAGGGTATATAAAAATGGCTTTAAGTAGTTTCTCTACTTTAGCCTTAATTGTTGCCGCTTTTCAAGGATTAATCGGATGAAGCTTCTGTCAGACTGGCTTGGCGTCAGGATAAGTCATTATTTCATGTTTGACGATTCTTGGGTCTATGCCTAGAATTTCCTCACAACACCAGGAAAAAACGTCGTGGAATTCCTTAAATAACTCTGTATAAATTTGAATCTCTTCAGCGGAGAAATCCACTATGATGAAAAAATTCTCCACAACGCCATGGGTTGTGGAGATATCTATGGGAATCATTTCAGAAATACTCGCCATATTACCCTCGGCATAAACTGCGTGCGTAGCTAAAGGATTAATAGGACAAGACCTATCTTCATTCACGGTCGAAATACATTTACCTGCCTCTATTCTCCTTAACTCTAGAAGAAATTAATATCTATGATGAAGATCATCCCAGGGTCTCTCTAGACCAGTCAATGCCTCAAGAATCACCTCATCAGAGGGCAAGACCAAGTCTAAAGGATCTGTAGTGGAAAGAGAATCTTGAGCCCAAATAGGCTCGAGAAATTAATCTAACTCATGTGCGGGAGTTGGATCGGGGTTGGTTGAATCTTGCTGGACAATGTTGTACGCAAATTCAGTCGTGGAGAAGGGCATGGTCATGCTAGGATTCCCCATCCCTTCCATCGAAGCCGATGGGGAAGGAAGAGTCCACTGATCAAGAAAGTAAGTCGTTTGAAATGACGACACTTGAAATATTTCATCCCTAGGCTGGTCGGGGGCAGCTGATATAAGCTTGACATCGCCAGAAGGTGGTGGGTAATCAAAAGTACCCATCAATGATGGACACAAACCAACCCCTAAATTAACAGTGTTGCGCTGAGGATTATCAATCATCGGGACCGTGGAAGCCCCCGATGAAGGGTCAGGATGGGAAAAGGACAATTGTTCAATGGTCACAATTTGGCCCTCGTGCGGAAAAAACAAGAGCTGAAAAACTGTAGCAACCACAACATGCATTGCATAGGTCCAAATCCTCCCTAACACAAGGTTGTAGTCGAGAGGCGCATCGACCACTAAAACTTCAACGCACATGATCTTTCCTCCTAACTGCATGGGGAAAGAAGGAATGATTCCATGTGGTCTGAACGACCAATCGTCGAACACCATAAGCAATGTAGATGACGGAGACAAACCAGGCTGGCCAATGGCCTTCCAACACACCAATGACATCATGCAAGTCAAGGCACCCTTGTCAACCATAGTACGAAAGATATTGTGAGTAAAATATTTTTTGGTGTAAGCCACTACTATATGAAATGCAACGTGGTAAGGTGGACACAGTTTCAAGTCGGTTGGATCAAGAACGATTGCTCTCGGGTTACAAGTCTCTATTGATCCCGAGGTGGATATAAAGGTTGTGACAGTCAAATTACTAGTCAGAATGGCTATTGAGATGAGTTGACGGGAGTTTTCTCGTGAGCTGGTGTTTTCTAAGATTTTCAATTAAACTATATCTCCAAAGACGACGAAAAGTGGAGGAGGTGTTTTCGGGGTTGTAGGCCACTGATCCATATGGGTTAAAGAACTCAAAATTTTCAAAAGGGGCGAGGATACTTCATCGGGCATTCACCGGATGGGGATGTTTATCATTTTTACAATCGTTATGAAATCCTCCTATATTAAATTAATTACGTTAGTATATGTCTGCATTTTCATGCGTTTAGGATAGGGGAACCACCAAAAGAAGATCCAGAGGGGAGAAATAAATAGATCCTTTCTCTGTGAAGGGAAACTTCGGAGGACTTCCAAAGAAGACATCGTGCAAGGCGTTTGTGCCAAATCTTCCACAACGGATTAGTTCTGGGCATCCCTCGCATTTGAATTATGAGAATCTTTCTTGAACGCCCCTTTCGGGATGCATGTCATTGTTTCTCCCGTCATCTTCTCAATCTGGAGAGGAATCGGTGGGTGTGTGGCTTCTTTTCCATTTTCGGTAGATTCTGGCATTCCGTAATCTTGGGCCTTGGTCACTATATGAGCCTTGGATTTCATCATGTAAACATTTGATCCATGTTTTTCCCATGTGGAAATGGGTTCGTCGGCACAAAAGGTTGTTGTTACGCCAATAGTTTCTGATCTTTCGCAAGTCGAGGGCATAGATGAGTTGGGTGGTATTCTATGCAAAGGTTACACAGATACTTCGACTTCCTCTTCTCCATTTTTCCCCTGCCAGCATTGTTAGTAGCCTTTTTGTCCCCTTTACCCTTCTTGTTCCATTTTTTCTTCTTTCCCTTAGGCTTCTGGTTGGCCTTAGGGTTCATCGACTACACACTATGTACATCCGATGTTTGGGTAGGGGGAGTAGTCGAACTCGAGGTATGGCTGGCCACAGCCTGTTGTATCGACAATTGTTGTAATTGATTTGACAATAGATCAGTGGACTTTCCTTGTGATAATCCCACAATACCATCGGCATGGGGTCCATACTTTTTCTTGGCCTTGTTGAGGATAGACTGTGGCACATATGGAAAAATCTCATAGAGCATGCCATACTGAGAGTAGATTAATTCAATATGTTGTTCTCTCATTATCGCCTCCTCCTCTGAAAACACTCCAGAAGTTGCTACGTCCTTGGATATGCAAGGCACCAAAGAATTCAGGAACCATTTCAACAAGAAAGCCAGAGGGACCTGGACCTTAATCAAGCTCTTTCGATGCCGCAATTCTCGGATATGATCGGAGATATGGTCGG
>JASDQU011404365.1:34380-48998 GCA_032191745.1 Picea mariana
AAAAATCCCATGGAAAATTCTTACGACACAATTATTTTTTTGTTTATGGACCATATTACAATAGAACCGGTGCTAGTAGAAGTACAAGAGTGGATATGGAATTCAAAATTAGAGTCATAATAGAGATTACAAGAAGTTTCAAAGAAGTTACAACTATTTTAAGTTGTGACTCAAAAGCATGTCATGCAATTCTTCCAGTGCACTTTTTTGTCTCTCTATGTACCATATTATAGTAGGACCAATGCCATTAGAAGCAAAGTGGCTATATGAAATTTAAACATTGTGGTCATAATAGAAATTATGATCAATATTGAGGGAGTTATGGTCATTTCAAATACTATGTCCCAAGACTCTAGTCGCACAAAGGAGCTCCATTAAGAAGTAATTTATTTCTTACATACCCTAGTTTTAGTTGCAGGTTTTTTCTTCCAAGTAAGATGTATTTTATAGGGAAATATTATGGTCCTAGTGAAGTTCATATATAAATTGGAAGAAGTCATAAACTCCCACTCATTGGAGATACATATTGGGGTTTAATTTAAAACATGACACTGCCATATGTTGGAATTTGTTGGGATCTAATGAGAGGATTTTTCAAAATTATAAGTCGAATAGTTGTTTTTAGATAGGCAGTCTCCTACCTCGAAGAAGATTAAAGAGAGATGTAAGGGTTTATTTAAATTTGAAAACTTCCTGTTATACGTGGGAAATTGAATTATCTATCTGAATATACAACTTTTATTCATAAAAATTGTGAATAACTATGTCAAATATGATTTTTTCTAAAAATCGTATCTTATTTTTCAAACAAAATATAAGGTATATGTTTTTGTTCATGCAGGTGTTGAGTACCTTAATGATGAAATTTCATTCCAAAAAACCTTTATACTTTTAGAGAAACCAATTTTCTTGTGCCATGTATTTTTTGGAAATTTTTAATATTAATTTTATATTCTTTTTAAATTATCAAACCAAACATATGCCCGCAATTACAATGTCTTTTGTCCGTGCAGGCTAAGAGGGTCTTAACATGATCAAACTATTTTATTTTGTTTTAGATCGTAGTTATCGGTCTTCTCCCTTTGTCCTTCGTTCCCTCTGTTGCTCTCTCTCTCTCACTCCCTCTCTTTTTACCTCTCTCTCCCAATCTCCCTCTAACTTTGTGTCTCTTCGAAAGAAGCATATATGGAAGAAATTCCACATACGAATATATACAAAAGCCAACCCATTCATAAAAACAGAAGACTTGGCGTCCGCCACACAGAAATCTTGCAACGCATCTGGATCTCCACTGATTCTCTCTGTTGCCACGAGAAGAAGTACGAGCAAGAGGATGCAGAATCATGAGGAGATATTCGAGGCCATTATAACGATTCTAACAAACGATGAGTTGAAGCGCTACAATCGAAATGGAATGACAGAGTAGTGAATATATAGAAATAGATAAGTACACATGAAATAAAATTTTACTCGTGGACATTTTCAAACTTCAACAACTCACCTGGTAAATTGATTTATGAGATTTTTATACCTAGCCTGGTCAGAAGGTTCAGAGACTTGGTCATCCAACGCGGTAAGTTATAGATTTATGCGCAAATTTTCAATTATTGATTTATGTGGAAATCAACTGATGATTTGAATTAATAACATTTCCATTGACAACAAAGAGTCATACCAATATACCACTAACACTCTGAAATCCATGAAAGGTCGTTTGAAATAGAGCAATTAATTACTCATTTCAATTTGCTATCATAAGAGCAAAGAGGAAGATAGCCTGGAAGCACGAAGACATATTCGGAGACATAGATAGAGATAGACATATAGACATATTCAGAGACATAGATAGAGGTAGACATATTCATATAGATAAATAGAGACTTATAATAGTGATATAGATAGATAGACATATAAATAGATTGATACCTATTATGGATAGATTGATAAACTTATTATTCATATAGATAAATAGATCGATTTATAAAAAAAAAAGTTGGTCAGAATAATATATCAATAATTTAAATTCTGATTATTTGAATTAATAACATTAAGATACCATGGAAGCACGAAGACATATTCATATAGATAGATAGACATATTCATATAGATAGAGAATTATATATAGATTTACATATTTATATAGATAGATAAGTATGATTTAAATGATCTTGAAATAGTTAATATTGACTTAAATTATTAAGAATTTTCAAATGTATGACAATAACGTAAGATCACAGTAGAAAAACTATTAAACCAACAAATGGTTTTCGTTGTCGGTTAGAATAGAATGGGATTGAGTGAATACGATCCGAAAACAAAATGTTAAAAGAATGATAATATAAAAGGGTATGTTGAGACCCTGGAACCCAATGAAGGAAGAGATCGAGAGCTGGTTGAAAACAAAGGAGATAGAGTTTGCGTAAAAAGATACACAAACCCGAAGTTAACACCGTGCAAATATCTGCACAGGTACATATTCAATGACTTCATGAAGTAATTTTCTGTGATTTCCCGCATGTGTTGCAAGAGTGGATATTGAGGTTGAAAGACAACCACCGTAGAAATCAAATCAGACAGTGAGAGTGGAATCTTGTGTAGATCATGTAGTTACAACAAGTTGACAATAAATTTACGCGCGTAGTAGATTTCTGGTTAGATTTATCACAGAATTTGCAGTAGATACTGCGAAGGCTTACAACACAGCAGAGAAAGAGTTCCTAAAGGGATCTCTAGGTAGGTATATTAGATCTTTATATACTTCCATTAAGATATTACCATATAACATAGGTGTAATGACAATGGCGTTAGACGACTAAACATTCATGTGTGCATGGGGGAAGGGGGGAAGCAATAACAAGAAACAAAGAAATGAAGGAAGAAATGGATAGAGGAAAGAAGGAGAATGCCATGGATCCAATCATGATGGAGGAAGACTAGATCAAGCAGATCATGGAACCAGCTAGAAGAATGCGCAGTGAAGTACCCTGCCAATAGAATATGAACAACAAGAAGAGAGCCATATCATGTTGATGTTCCCAAAGATGTTGTAGTAGGTCGGAAGAGTCTTGCATGGGCTCATTAGACTTTGCAGGAGGCAGGGGGACATGCATATCCCCATGGTAGTTTTAGATAAAGTAAGATACCTAAGAGATTCTCGAGCTATGCTATAGTGATGCGCCACATAATTGATTCTAAGACTTCCTATTATGAGGAGGCATATAGTCAACAGGTATGGAAAGATGCCATGATGGAGGTCTATTAGTCCATCATGAAGAATTATGTGTGGGATATTATTCCAAGACCTTGAGGGAATTCTATGGTGACTTTCAAGTGGATCTATAAGATCAGACACAAAACTAATGAGAGCAACGAAAAGAAAAAAGAAAGATTTGTGGCTAGAGAATTCTCTTAGGTAGAGGGAATATACTAAATTTCCTTTTGTTTCTCGGTACACCTCCATTCAGACGATCTTTTCCCTTGATTCAACCATGGGTTGGATATTACACCATATGGATGTAAATACAACCTATAATGTTTCCAAGATTTATTTAGATAGTAGTGTGATCATGATGCAATAGATCTGCAGATCTAGGAGAATACAAGATAGAATAATAACTTCTCCAACAAGCTCCAAAATTGAAGATAATATCCTCCAAAGGAACCACAATCAATTGGAGAAAGGGACAAAATTAATGTCTTTCCCTTTGATAGTTGTAAACACCCTCCCTGGTTYAGTYGCACACCTCTCTRTGGCTGTAGWTCMCCAAGATTTCGGYSTCATTCTCTWGGGCTCCAARACCCTCCAAAATTGGTGAAATAGTAGATCRRAGGTTTAGAAACCCCTAGGAAAAGTCTCAGGCTAAATGGAGATGTTATGACACSCCTAATGAAGGAATATATATRTAATGCAGTGCACCCTCCTCCTCTAGATATCGTGCCAAGCTCCAAATAAATCATATACTGAAGAAATCACCTCAAAAATGGCATAGGCAAGGTGCCCAAGGCCTATCAATCAGATCCCAATAGGTTTTGGTCACCAAAACCCTTTCCTCTTTTCAAATTGAATATATTTCCTTCAACTAGTGCGCCCTCCTCCTAGAAAAACTTAGAAACTGTGCATTGATTCCTTCTTCCCTATCTCAATAACTTGTATGATGTTGTGGAATGGTGGGGGAGGAATATTTCACCTCCGTGACCAAGCTTGGACTAGGATAGGTGGGATATTTCACCGCCGATCTGATCTCTAGGGTTTTTTATCCCAAAACCCTCAAAATATCTTTGGCTCTATAACTCAAGTTGAAAATTAATAATAATCCATAATGATGAGAGATGCGCCCTCCTTTTCCTTTTCTACCCCTGATCTAT
This sequence comes from Picea mariana, assembly GCA_032191745.1. NCBI lineage: Eukaryota > Viridiplantae > Streptophyta > Pinopsida > Pinales > Pinaceae > Picea > Picea mariana. Next base: position 38,746 of record JASDQU011404365.1, read on the forward strand.
TTTTCTATTGAGTTAGTTGACCACCTCCTAAGGTTAACTCTTTTCTTTTCCACATGTGGTCTTTTCCTCTACTTACTTTACCTTTTCTCTGGCTCTGGGATGTATATGAGCAGGTAATACCCCTTCCACAACCATGTCTATCTGATCCATCAATATTCCCAGCGTGTTGAGGCCCGTCATGTTCTGTGTATTCGCAGCAACGATGCTGGATCCCATTGGATTGGTCGATGTGTTCCCTCGCATGCGCAAGTCCTATGTCATGAAGGGCGATCCTGCTGATGAGTCTTTAAGACTCTGTCAGCAGGCTTCCCATCCATGTAGCGATGGAGCATGACCATCCTACTGCCACACCCTCGACGTCTACACTCAGTTTGACGACCTTGGTTTCCCTTTAGGTTGTCTTCCACCTTCTTCCTTGTACGTCAATCAAACTCTGGATGGTATGGGGTCTATGATGGCCCCAGTGGGCTGCTGCATGGTCCAACAGATGCTTCCAATAGTGCATGCGATGCATGCATCCACCATCTAGCATCCTATTCGATGTCAGTGACCAGATATCCAATGAGTTGATTTCTTCTTGCAAGTTAAGTACATCAGATTAATGGTGGGACTAACATGTTAAGGACTCTCATAAACTTCCAACAACTACCATTGTACTGCAATTGAAAATTTGAAATTTAAACTAGTGCGTGCTCATGGGAAACAATTCAAAATTCAAAATTTCAAGTTTAAACTAGTGTTGCATTGGAAAGAATTTCAAATTTCAAATTTCAAATTTAAACTAGCGCTTCATTGGAAAGAAAGTTGCAATGAGACATGAAGTTTTTGAATGAGTTCATACAATCTCTTTTTGAGTGACAGTTCAAATCACAGCCGTGGAAATGGCAAGAGCCTTGGGAGTTTCTGAAATTCTAAAAAACACTCACCCTGTGGTGAATCCATGGGCAATCGGAAGGAACCCAATGTCATGGGAGGATGTCGAAAGGTTCGTGCCTAAGAGATTCATGCAAAGTTGCACCCTCGATGAAAAATTTTGTAACTATGAGTGGACTCTATTTGGAGCAGGTAGGAGAGGATGCTCGAAAGAGAAGTTGAGAATGCTTGTTGTAGAATTTGCATTGGCGCAACTACTACATTGTTTTGATAAGATGTCTAAAAGGTATGGAATCACAACGCGGGGCACACGATCTCTCCATTGTTCTGAATCCTCGCCTTACAGTGGTACTGTAACTTGTATGGATGTTTGTCTGCCTTAATTTAGACTCCGATTTAAACAGAACGCGTAGAAACAATAGAAATAAAAGATCTAATTTTAGTATTAGTATGGCCTCGTATTGCATTGGAAGTAACAACTACAATGAAATAGAATAATTTGGAATGGTGTGGTTACTATTGTTAGTATGAATATTTTAATCGATGAAAAGCTCATGTATTTGTATTGTTCCAGCTTAGTTTTAACCCCTCAGAAATTTTTGAGATTATTACTTCATGTATAATCCTTGTTATATTTCTACTGTTGTAGCCTAATTTTAACCAGAACACTAGAAATGTTGAGTTTATTCCCTCATTAGTTCCAAATTCCCTAATCTCCACTCTTTTTTAGTTTCAAGGGTTCGCCTACATCATAACATTGAGTTTGTCCATTCATTATGAAGCGACCAATGAAAGGAAACAAATCATGTAGCTACACATCTTATGAAGGAGGCTGATAAAAAAATATTATTATTATTTTGGATACAAAATTGTCACAGTTCACTACTATTTTTATTAAATCTAAATAGTGTCACAAAAGATCCAATATTTGCTTTAAAAAGGATTTTTCATGAACAATATTAATGGTTTAGAAATATATTAATTTCTAAGAAATTCCTAAAGCCGTTATTTTCAAATTTTCAAATTTAACTTATTTTATTTTATTTTATTTTATTTTACTTAAATTAAACATATATTTGATTAAAATTTATAAGTTAGAGATGTTTAAAAGGTTGTGGTTGGGTAACTAATTCTCCCACATATTCAACTTGTATTTAAGTATTTTCAACCTTTTTTAATTGACATTTGGGAGATACTATTTTAAGATTAGATATAAAATTAGTATTTTTAACCCTTTTTAATTGGCATTTTGGAGATACTATTTTTAAAATTAGATATATAATTTATCTTTATAAAGAAAGAAAGGAAATAAAAAATTGTAGTTTGTCAATCTCATAAGCTCACTCTGAAAAAACACAATTTGATAAGTGATGCATAACATCAATTAATAATAACATAAAAAACAATGACATTTGGGAATTGCATATACTCATTTAACAATATTTATTATGTCATCTAAACGTTTTAAGTTTTGACATTGTCATTTTTGTTTAACATTATCATTTTTGTTTGTATTGATTAAAGATTTGACTCGATATGATTTTTTTTATTTTTTTTTAAGTAAAAAAGATAGTACCTGCTATATTAAATTGACAGAGAAGCATAGACAAAAATACACAGAGATATTGTCGTCCTGTGCCACCAAATATTCAGTCGTTTTACCGAAAACCAGCATAGTGTGGGGCGAAATATGTCTAGGAAGATAGGCTAAAAATTGTTTTTCCATCTGTCCTGCCCGAAGGAAACCAGGACAGATGGTCATAGTTCGAGTTAACATTGAATAATAGCATGATGAAAAACGAGACTAGAAAAGGAAAGCTCAAATACCCGGTGACCTGTCACAATTTCCCTTCTGACACACGGATCTGGCCGGGATGACAAACAATTGTGCACACATTGGACATTTCCGCTTTGCTGGAGCATTGGAGTACGCATCAAGGAGCAGGTCCAAGTGTTGTCCCATGAGGAGGGCTCTGTGCTCTTGGTCTGCCATGTGGCCTCGGAGTTAGAACACGAGATCCAAATGCTCTGCAGGGAGGAGTGGACCATGCCAATCATTGGTTACTGCCTCGTCGAAGGTTTCATTCCCCACTTCCATGTTCATCTGTTCTCTAACCTCATCCATGTTCATCCCTGCGCAGTCACTGTTCAGAGACTCATAATCTTTCATTACCTTCTCAACATTGCGGGTGGGGATGTAGTCATCCGACCACAGTATTTTTTCTATATAACAGGTTGGGAGCTCTTCTGCAGGCTCTCCCTTCAGAGCACTTCTAGCCTGTGTTTCAGGCTCAATAGCTTGAGCTTCCAGGGTGGTCGCGAAATCCTTTGGGCACAGTGTTTCTTCGACATAGGAAATTGGGAAATCTTCCTTAGACCCTTCCTTCAGACAGCTTCCATCTTGTGCAATAGGCTCAATTGCAAGGGTGTGCGTGCTCTGCTCTGTCACAGGCTCAACTATAGTGGAATGGAGTGCCAAGCGGTCGGCTCTTGGTCTCTGCCGGAGGATAGAAGTCACCATCGACAGAGCATGCTGAAGGTTTTGTCTTCTCTGTCGCTACACTTTGTGGGTGTACCAGGCTGAGCCTCGACGAGGCTTGCCTCCTTCCTTGTCATTGTGGAGGAGGGGTGAATGGAGATACTGAGGAAACTACACCAGATATCGCAACCGGTGGGGAGGTCCAAAATGAAAATGAACCAGCTCTGTCCAGGAATCCTAACTTTCAAGTTTTTGTGTGACGGCATTGCATGGATCCTTCTTATCTCTGTCATATTGAATGCTGGTTGTTCTAGTGCGTTCACAGGAGAGAGAAGTCCTGCCTCTATAGAGCTGTTGTAATAGTTTGCTACCATCTTAATTGTTGAAGGGATGGGGAGCGGCCTACAACATTTAAGATGTGGCTTGATGCTAAGCCATGTGGCAAGGTGTCCCTATGTGTCACCCCATCCGAGGTTGAGGAGTCTCTCCTCTCAAGGTCTCTACATCGCCTTGAGAGATCCATATCATCAGAGAGATGGGCTTGCCAATGTATGAGTTCTGACTTGGTATCAACTCGAGTATTTTCCAGGTGATCGACTACTTTGTTTGCTTCTCGTTTCACATGAGAAGGGATTAAGGTGAGATTGGGGTAGATGAGAGCTCCAAAATATTCCAGAAGGCATGAAAGTCTCCAGCTGGGTGAGATTCTCCTAGGATGTTCGCCATCAGGAATTTGGAGATGAGTTGGATGATGATTTGAGAGTCTTCCTCAACGATAACTTGATGATAATGATTTTGGATGGTGACTTGGAGACCCCTGACAAGGCTTATAAGCTCTGCAACATTGTTTTTATTCTCACCCAAAAAGCCAGCCACCAGATGAATGATCCCACTAGTGTGGTTCCGAAGGATGGAGCTAAAACCTGCTGGTCCAGGGTTTCCCTTGGAGGCACCATCGAAGTTTAGGTTGATGAAGCCTGATGGAGGTGGGGTCCATATCGTGGGGCTGTTGGATTGTCTGCCCTTAGCCTTCACCTGAGGGTGCACGCGGATTTTCATGTCCCAGCTTCTAAGTATGTTTTCCTCCTCGTGAACACATTGCAGGTCTTCGTGGTGCCAAGGTTTGCTATGGACTGTTTCTCGAGTCAAATTCTTAACCCTCTCCCACGTAATAGTAGGAAGGGAAGTTTTTGAGTGGAATATTCACTTGTTTCTCTCTTTCCAGATTACCCATAGGGTGAATCCTGGGAGCAGCTGCTAGATGCGTTGGAGAATTGGGTTATGGAAGGAGATTGTCTCCCAGTTGGTGATCATGTCCCTAATGCTTCCTCAGTTTTTGTTGGAGTGTTTCATGGCTTGGGCCCATCAATCCCAGATCTGTTGACTGTAGTGGAAGTTGTTGAAGAGATATTCCATGGTTTCCTCGCTTTGTTGACATAGGGTGCATCTGGAGGGACCTATAAAGCCTTTCTTTAAAATATTATCCCACGTGAGGATACGATTTTGAGCTGTGACCCAGAGGAAAATGGATACTTTGGGCCATAGTATGCTTTGCCAGATTTTACTCCAGATTATTTCAGGGCTTTGGTTGTGGTAGTTTCCCTATAGGTAGTATGCTTCATTAACTGAGAAAATAGCTGTCATGGAGTGGCCCCATCGAAGGATGTCTGATCCCTCTTTGATTGGTATTTTTCGATGCATTGCACATTCTTCCCAGGGTAGAAGGTCGATATCGTCTATGAGCTGTAATTATGTTCGCTTTGTTTTCCACTGTCTCTGGGGTTGGCTTCTGTGAGTTAGTTTCCAGAGGTCTTTAACTTTCCTGAAGATATTTGGATGTAACCTTTGTTTGAGAGGATTGAGACTTTCCAAGCCATTGAGAGGGGGTAGCTGTTGCCATGAGTCCTACCAAAAGAGTGCACTTTCTCCGTTTCTCACTTCCCAGAAAGCATGCTTCTGGATGAGAGGGTGATTTTGCCAGGCAGTGTTCCATATATTGGATCCTTGGATATGTTTGTTAAATCTAATTAATTGGTCAGGCCGTGTTTTCGAGGCATATTTTTGTTTCCAAATTTGCGCCCAAAGTTCTGTCAGATGTTGTAGCCATCTCCACCACATTTTGTCCCCCATGACCTGATTAAGATTTCCCGGATCACATAGTCCCAATCCTCTAATATTTTTGGGTTTACAAAGTTTATCCCATCCGACTAGTGCCCACTTTTTATTGTCTTGTTGTCCATGCCACAGGGAATTCCGTTGGAGGCTTCTGATTGCCCGAATAACTGAAATAGGCACTGCCAGAGCAGTGAAGAGGTAGGTGGGCAGTGCTTGCAGGACTAACTTGAGAAGTACCAGTCTAGCAGCAATATTAAGAGGTCTAAAGGTCCAATTATTCAGCCTGTTGGCGATAGAAAGAAGCAGGCTGTCCCAAGAAATGGACCGCACTGGCTTTCTAGTGAGGGGTATACCTAGGTAGATGGAAGGAAGGGAGATTTTGGAAATTCCTAGAAGTCTTGAAAGATGGTTCAATACCATGGCCGGTGTATTGAAAAAGTAGATTTTGGACTTGTCCAGGTTTAAAAGCATGCCTGAGGCTTCCGTGAAGCCAGAGAGAATTGAGATTAGCTTTGTAGCTTCTCAGACTGTAGGGGTGTTCATGAGTAGGGTATCGTCAACAAATTGGTTGTGTGAGGGCGTCGGGTGAAGGTTATGAAGGGGCAGTCCTTTGAGGGATCCTTCCAGAACTGCTTCTTTGAGATAGCGGCCTAGTCCTTCTTCCATAAGCACAAAGAGGAAGGGGGAGAGAGGATCGCCTTATCTGATTCCCCTGGTGGAATGGAAGGGCTGGGAGGGTGTCCCATTGACTAGAATGGAAAAAAAAGGCTAAGGATGTGAGCTTGAGAACCCAGTTGACCCAGAGTTTATCGAAGCTGAAAGACTCGAGCACGGAGCGCAAGTATGGCCAGCTTAATCTATCAAATTATTTTCAGAGATCGAGTTTAATAAGCATACCTGGTGTTTTGTTCGCTTTCAGAGAGTGGATCACCTCATTAGACAGAATGACACTGTCCATGATTTGTCGTCCTTCTACATATCGAGCTTGCTCTTTGGATATAATGAAAGGTAGGAGCGGTTTAATGCGAGTAGCAATGACCTTTGTGATTATTTTATATATGACATTGCAGAGAGAGATTGTTCTGAACTGCCTTGGGTGAGTGACTCGCTCCTCCTTGGGGATTAGAGTGATGAACATTGCATTGAGTGCAGAGAGTACTTGTCTAGAGGTTCTTGATTCTTCTACTGCAAGCCAGACCTCTTTCTTGATCATGTCCCAGCAGTGATGGAAAAAGTCTGTGGTGAAGCCATCCAGACCTGGTGCTTTTCCTAGGGGCATTTCCTTTACTTCTAGGTCTACTTCAGCCAGAGTGATGGGCCTTAGCAGTGCTCTGTTCTGCTCAGGGGTAACCAGCAGAGGTATGTGCTTGGTTATTTCTTGGATTTCTTCTTCCCTATTCACATTGGTCTCCATAAGGAGATCTTTGTAATAAGAGTTGAGTTCCTTCGCTATTTGGTCATGATATCTTATGGGGATGCCTTGAGCATCCTCCAATTTAGTAATACGATTGATGTATCTTCAGTGTGTCATTTCTCTGTGAAATAATTTTGTGTTGTGCCCCCCTCCTTAAGCCATTGAACTCTATATTTTTGTCTCCAAAGGATTTCTTCTTGCTCTCTACGTACCTCCATTTCTGCTTGGAGTTTCTCCTCTTCCTTCACTAGATCTAGAGTTTTTCTTCCTAAGATTAAGGTTCGTTGTAGGTCTTCGAGTTTGCACTCGATCTCCTTCTGCCTTTGGAATATATTTCCAAAAGTGGATTTGTTCTAGCTCTTCAGTTGTTGCTTGAGGTTCTTAAGGTGTTGCTGGAATTTATACATGTGAGTACCATGATCTATTTCCGCCTGGCCCCACCAAGTGTGCGCCAACTGGTGGAAGTTTGGTTGGGAGAGCCAAAAGTTTTCAAAGGGGAAGGGTTTGGTTCTGTGGGTGATACTAGGATCCAGGCAGAAGACAATAGACCAGTGGTTTGATCCTGATTTTGGCATTATGTTTGCTTCCATTGCCGAATTGCCCTCAAGAAGGGCTTCAGTTACTAGAAAGCGATCTAATCTGTAGGCTACATGGTGGTGTCCTGTTCTTTGATTGGACCAGGTAAAGATTCCATTTTAGGTTTCCATATCAACCATATTCAGTTTCTCTATTAGGGTTTTAAACTTACCGCTATCCCGCTCCAGCCGTTTTGTTCCTCCAGTTTTCTCTTCCAGCGTTAGGATCATATTGAAGTCGCCACCAACAATCCAGTGGGGCATATGTAATAAAGTTTTAACATGCTGTAGTGTTTGTATGGATCTCTCCTTTTTTTGGGCAGTCTGCGGGCCATAGACATTTGTGATGGCTCTTTCCTTAGTAGATCCTGTTACCGTGAAGTAAGTCGTTAGTGTGCCTATCATGGAGAAGGGTTGTTGTAGAGTGACGATGTGTGGATTCCAGAGAATGGCTAATCCTCCGGAGGCTGCCACTGAATATTGGTGAAAGAAATTGCAGCCTCTCCAACATCGTTGAAAAATATTTTCAGCTTCCTTCCTTGCACACTTAGTTTCTTGCAGAAGTAGGACATCTAGGTTTTCAACTTTAATACAGTCTCGGAGGATCCTCTTCTTGGATCTACCATTGAGCCCTCTGATATTCCAAGTAATTGTCTTCATCATGAGTAAGGTGGAGGGGGATGGAGGTATCCCTTCGATAACCTATGTATCTGGCCTGAGTTGATCATCATGTGTCTTGCCTCTTTGATAAGATGATGGGCTAGTTTTCATCCCCTTCTTTTGTTTTCCTTGGTTACTCTCTTGGGTTCTTATCCTGGATCTGCAGTAATACTGAGTCTGGTTGTAGATCCCCCTGTGGAGTTGGTGAACACTTTATGAACTTTACGGAGCTGATCTGCCGGGATATGTTGCAGGTCTTTTTGGTTAAGAGCTTCCTCCAGCTTTTCTAGATCTATGTCCGCTAGATCTGTTTCATCCATCAGCATGGTGGTATCTCCGTCTATACCTGTTTGTGTTGCATGGGTTATTTCTTTTGATTGGGTTGTGTTTGGTGCTTTGGTGATTTTTCCCTTCGCCTATGTTTTTGCTTGATGGGGGTTCTGTATTTCCTCCTCTTCTAGCAGCTGATTCAAAACTTCATAGGAGTTTTTGGTTGGGATATTTGGAATCGTGCTCTGGTTCTATTTCCTTGGTGGATTTTTCCTCCTGCCTGTGACATTTCCAAAGCCGTCCTTTTGCTTTCCTTCATTAGCCTTGGTGCTTGTAGCGTTCAAAGGGAAGTCTCCGAATAGGTGGTCATGCTCGTGGCACTTCCTACAGTGAAAGGGGATGTGTTCGTAATCAATTGTTTGGTTCTAGTCATCATCCTGATATTCTAGCATGATAGATCCTAGTAGGGCCTTTGAGATGTCCATATAGATGCAGATGCGGGCGTATGAGGTGTACTTTCTCATCTTTGTAGCCTCTGAAGCTTCTATGTATCGTCACACTATGTTTCTGATGCTCGTGAGTATTTCTTCCAGCCAGAATTCCTGGGGCAATGAGTACAGACAAATCCACACTAGCACTCTTGTAAAGTCCTCCTTCTCCGGGCTGAATTTGTCTGTCCAAAATCACAAAAATAGTCCTGTCGAGATATAGAAGTACAGTCCATTATCGAAGATTCTTTCATTGTCTTCGAGGTTGTACAGGATTATTGTGAAGAAACCCTTGGAACTGAGCTAGACTTTATAATCTCCTTTGGGGTTCCACCAGTCCTTGATCTAGCGTGTGAGATCACGTTCTGTCGGTCATAGGCCCAAAAATTTGTCAATCAGGGCATGATCCATCATAAACTGAGTGTGCTCCCCTACCCATGTTGATTTGATGTGATAGTGTGGGGGGTTTTCCATTTGCGGTATACACTTGCATGGTTCCCATCCTTTGGAAGCTTCTGGATGAGACGTGTTGGGTTCTACTTCCATTTCTTTTCCGAGTCCTTGTTCTTGGATGAAAAGTTGATCCCGCAGGTGCACTGGTGGCTTGAATGCAGGTCACTTAGCACAAAGTCCGTTACTGTCATTGGCAGTGATATCGTTGTATGAGGGGGGTTCCCCCCCCTCTTCTGAACTCATTCTAGATACGCAGTGACCTCATGAGGTCTTCACCTTCCGAGCTTCAACTTTAGCAGCAGATCTCTGGTGTCAGGGCGCTCATCAAAATATTCGTTGTTGTAGAACACCTAGGGTTTCACCGTTAGCACACCTAACCTAAGAAATCTACAATTATTAATTCTATATGAAATTAATTTATATATTCGTTTATAATTAAATAAGCCCAAATTTTAAAAAAATGCATAGAAATTGAAAGTATTTTATTAATTGTATCGTGATCTTTATTTCTTCAATTTCATTGTTCATTTCATTTAGATTATTGCAATTTTTTTAAATGGATAAAAATGTTTAAAACATTATTTAAAATTAAAAAAAATAAGAAGAAGAAGAAGACAATGATAAACAATTAAAGAAATTCAAAGTATATATACACTGTGAAAATAATCAAGTTTCACCCATAGATGTCAAAGGTTTGATGTTTTTATGAAAATGAATCTTTTATTCTATGGTTGCATTGTAAACTTGTTTTTAGTTAGAGATGTTTAAAAGGTTGTAGTTGGGTAACTAATTCTCCCAAGTGTTCAACTTGTATTTAAGAATTTTCAACCTTTTTTAATTGGCATTTTGGAGATACCATTTTTAATATTAGATATAAATTAGTATTTTTAACCCGTTTTAATTGGCATTTTGGAGATACTATTCTT
>JASDQU011404366.1:3001-14498 GCA_032191745.1 Picea mariana
TATATATATATATATATATATATATATATGTATGTATGTATGTTATCCATATATTGGATTATGAATGGTCATGGTATGAAAATTACCATTGTGAAGGAAATTGGGAAAAAAATGTATTTGTAGCTTGTGTATGTATTGTAATTTGCATGCACAATGATTTTTTTATAAGCCATATTCATACTTGATACATATAGGTTTTATATTCATAACAACAAAGATAAATCTATGCAATTAACATTGTTATATCAAAATGTCAAGTACAGAAAACTACTTATGTTTTACTCAAACATCTTGCAAACAAGATGAGAATGGTGGTGTATATTTGTATCAATCAATATCAAGTAACTTTTAAAGTATTATAGGATTTGATATGTAACTATACATACTCATACACATCAATAACTATACACACTTGAATACATGTCATTAAATGCATAAAATAAAATACATTGTCAATCAACTGTGAAAATAATGATATATATTACATCTTTAAATGTAATTACTTGGAGTACATGGTATCTAAACCAATGTTATTTTCTAACTACCCCAGGCTTCTTGGGAGGTTTCTGCAAGCCCTCTTCTTGAGATGATGAAAAATATGCAGGGCCTCTCTTTGTTGTTGTAGAGGCTTTTGATTGTTCTAGAACTACAGCAGGAACATGTTGTAATTGTTTCTTTATATATTTAATTTCTTTGCACAATTTTGTAATGTATCTTGCAATATTTTTTTATCTTTTGCTTGCTTTTTCAACATTTCTGAATTCTTCTTATACTTTTCGGCATTGTCTTGTTAATTCTTTTCAAATTCTTCCTTTTGTGATTTTATTTGGGATCGAACTTCATCCAATTAACCCMTGAGTTTTTGTGCTTCATTCTCAAACTCTTGTTCCCTCAAATAGTGTTTCTCTGATGTAGTAGAAAAAATTGGCACYRCCTCAATTACTATTGTACTCTATAATTTATGTTGTAAATCAACAATTTGGGATTTCAACTTTTGTATCTCTGTGYCACATCCCAAATGTTGTGCCTTCCATTTTTGCAAGAGTTCAATATTGAGCTCTTTAATATTTTCATCTCTCTCAGATATCTTCATCTTCAATGATTCTACCATTGGTGATGGGGCATAAAGATCAGCTACAGAACTACTTAATGAGACAACTTCCTGAGACATCTTCCCTTTTCTTTGTATGGACTTTTCCAAGTCAATTGAAGACATTTTTTTTGTTGGACTTCCCTGAATTATATCTTTACCCTTACTGATACCCTGAATTTTACCTTTATCGTGATCTTTTCCACCTTCTTTTCTTTGACTTTCTATTTCCTTTTCAAGTTTTGTAATCTTCTCTTTTGTTGGATGCTACTTTTACCTTTTCCCTTACCCATACCCTGAATTTTACCTTTATCCTTATTGTTGCCACCTTATTTAGTAAGCCTTTTTATTTCCTTTTTAAGTTCTTTAATCCTCCCATTTGCACCAACAGTTTACATCTGTCTCTAATTCAACTTATTAACTTGCTTAGCATTTTCTTTCTTCAAACCAATCACTGCATTCTTATATTCTTCAATCTCTGATTTATGCTTCTCACATTCCTCTATCAATTTTTTTCCAAATTCAACCTTTAAAATTTCAATAAATGTCTCTTTCTCCTTGAAACTCTTTTTCAATTCATCCACAACTAGATTACTTACAGTTTGCAATGGGGGTATATTAAAAACATATGTTCTTCTTTTCAATTCTTCTTGAAGATTTGAAATAATGTTTTATGTTGGAATATTCACCAACACTAAGGGGGGGTGAATCAATACTGATCATCTTTTACCATTTTTAACACAACATGTAAATATTAACTTATCAACAATTTATCACTTGTGATTTCATTCAAGATATCGTCAACATATAACCAAAGATACACACTACATAAGAATTTTACGTGGAAACCCAAATGGGAGAAAACCATGAAATGTTTTTTAATATATATATCTTGAATATTACATCCATGGGATGCACCAACTTGCAAGATTCTCCATCACTAACTTGAAGGAGGCACCAACCCCCTATTTACAGGATCCAACCTAAAGGAAGCTACAACTCCTTAAATTCTCCAGCTCCAACCTAAAGGAAGCTCCAACTCCCTATATTTTCCATCTCCAACCCCCTAGCTTTATAAGCACCAACTCAAAGGAAGTTGCAACTCCCTTTCAAGAACCAACCTATTATCTGAAGACATGTTATAACCCTAATTTGCACCATGCATGCTTACTTGGCATCAGGCCATCTCACATCCCTTCTTTTCCAAAACACTGATGAACAACTCTTTAAAAAACCTCTTTTATAAGGGCCCATGCGCCCTACTCCATTATTGCACACGTGTACACGCTCGCTGACCTAAAACAACCCACATGGACCTACAAAAGCACGAAAACAGGAAAGTTTCTAACAGAACACTCAACTTTGGGTGAGTTAACTGAAAATCCCGGCCATGCATGGCTGAGGGTTCGTCCAAATACCTAGCTTCTGCTAGCCTATAAAAGAAGGGTTAGGGGTCCAATTTGGAAGAGGAAGAATAAGAGTAAAGAAACTCTACCCAATTGCATATTCCCATTGTCCCAACCCTTTAGCCATCCTTGTGCAAGAAGAGATACAAAGCAAAGAAGTTGGAGGACATTTGAAGAGGAGCCCAAGATCAAGATTCGCGGAGCAGTGGCCGGTCTCGACATTGTAAGTTGATTCATCAAAGCTAATAATAAAGAAATGCTTTTCCCGTCCCACTATATGAGTTCTTCATAATTCAGTAAATATATGTTTGAATCTCTAACCCATTAGCCTGTAGGTAAAATGCATGTGTAGTTTGTTGCTTTTTTTGTATGCAGGTCAGCCTTAGGAGGAAAGCTTCTAACAAATGATCAAACATGAAGAAGGATCGACATCAACCATCCGAAACAAGGTATGTTGGTCTAACCATGTATTTGCTGAAAAGAAATGGGGATTAGGTCTGGGGACGAAGGTAGAGAGTAGGTTTCTTTCGGTCATATCTGCATGCATACTATAACCCTATTTGCTAGTCCGTAGGGGGATTTCCCACCACAACAGAATTGGCGACCATATTGGGGAAGTCTCTAGGGTTCCTGGGACTATTTTTGAGTAGTTTTAAAAGACTGGTTTTCCTGCCTGTTTTTTAAAGTTTCTACAAAGTCTGAGCTAGCAGAGAGTCTGGTTTTCCATACCAGCTGTCTCTGTTATTTGCTTGACAGTGTTTTTTGAGACCCACAGAGGTACATGCAGCCTGCATAAGGCCTGCACACGTGTACCCGCGCCCTACTCTCTTATAGCCCGCGTGTAAACGCTAGCTGAAGAAGTAGCAGTAGCATGTAGATTCCAGAAAATTTTTGAGGCAGTCATCCTCTTCCCTGTCAGAATCAGAAATTCTCAGGGGTTTTCTGGAATTCTTTCTAAGTCTTGGTTGTTTGCAGTCTTGTCTCAGATTGGTTTGTTTTACGAATTTTTTTCCTTACATTGTTTGTTTTTTCTGTTAAAGAGAGTGTTCAAGCCTTCAAGAGATCCTAGTTCTCAATATCAGTGGTCTCTTCCTGGATTGGATTGTTTGTTGTTATTTTTTTCATAGTTTTAGAGATACACGCAGCCTGTAGAAGGTCAAAACGTGTGTACATGCCCTCTATCTCTATACAGCTCGCGTTCACACGCTGGTTGTTGGATTATCAGTAGCGTGCTTGTGCAGGATAGTTTTTGTTGAGGGTAAGGCAGTCATCCTTTCCCTTGACAAGAGTTATACCTCTCAGGTTTTTGAATCTATGTCCTAGCAGTCAGTAGCTTAGAGTTGATCTTAGCCTTAGCTTGCTTTTTTTATTTAAAAGTTGTCATTAAAAAAAAAATCTTTAGGGTTTTTAGACAAGTGTGAGAGTCATTTTTTAAGTTGCTAGTGTATGATTTCTTGAAGTGATTCTTTGTGATCTATGATTAGGACAGAATTGTTTTTCTTGGTTTTTTACTTGTTGGTATTTTTCCTTTTTTCTTTATCAGTATTTAAATAAATAAAAAAGCTCTTTCATTTTCTTGTTTGGTTGAAAAGTGTGATTTTGCATTAGTAGCCAAGGAAAAATCTTTGTTTTCTTAAGTTATTGATAGTATACTTAGATCGTAAGTAGCTCGTAGTCGAGTGGAATCCTTCTTTAAGTTTGTTGATCCCAAAGATCTTAGAAAAAAAAAAATGAAAAGTTGTTGAAAATTTGCGTTAAGTGAATTTTTTGTTTCCAGCTTTGTATTCATTTTTACTTTTATCTTTCAAAACATCATTAGTTTCATGTCCATACCCCTTGACATAAGATAAGCCATAAAATTAACGCTAAATCTAAAATTTATTAGACTTCTATGTTTGTAGGGTTAACCAACTAGTTCAGGATTAGGGCCTTGGATTAGGTTGGAGAGGAAACTCTTCAAGGCCATTNCTTCTATGTTTGTAGGGTTAACCAACTAGTTCAGGATTAGGGCCTTGGATTACGTTGGAGAGGAAACTCTTCAAGGCCATTAAAATCAAACATTGGAGTCTGAGTTAGGGAGTGTCCAAGTCTAGTATCGTGAAATTTATCTGGGACACCCCTCTAACACAGGGGATAAACATGAGGTCATGTGCGGAAAGGTAGCGGAGATAACCCCTCCAAAGCTGGACCAATCGTAGTGAAGAACACATATAGAGGGCTTGTTTTGGGATTCCGTCGATTGCATTTGCCACGAGGCTTCGTGGGTCTCAAATCCATTCGAGATCCTCAGTTGTCTTCCAGACCACTTTCTTTCGATACCCTTGACAGGTTTCGGGCTCGATACCCTGCTCATTGTGGTCTACCCAACTTTCAACTCTACTCGCCTGGTGACTGTTTACGTGCTGGCAACCTAGTTTCCTATCTTTTCTAGGGACATACACAGGTGACTGTGGGGGTATAGTGTAATACCTAGGATAGACATCGGGCCATTCTTTGCAGAGTATACCCATAGGGTGCTTCCATGTTAGAGTTTCCCTTGCACCGGTAGGTTGCTCTAGTGTTGGTTGTTGTAACTGTTCTTCCAATTAATTTAGTGTTTGCATGTCTTATCTTATAGGTACTTTTTTAGTGCGTGATTTTTTTTGAATGGTTAGACTACCCTACTATGTCTTTGATCTTCTCACACAATGGAGGATCATGAGCTCCGCCGGTCATGAAGGCTTCTTGGCCTGCCGCCGGTTACACTGGAGACACCCTCGCCACCACTAAGGCAAAAACTAGACCAACAAGGGTCTTTTGAAGCGACCGGGTCACAAGAAATTGTGCTCGACCAACATCCAGAGGACTCAACCATTGAGAACCTTGGAGCGCAAGCTTTTGGTCTGGTTGAAACCTCCACCACTAATCTTTCGGCACCCACCATCNCATTGTGGTCTACCCAACTTTCGACTATACCCGCCTGGTGACTGTTTACGTGCTGGCAACCTAGTTGCCTATCTTTTCTAGGGACATACACAGGTGATTGTGGGGGTATACTGTGGTACCTAGGATAGACATCGGGCCATGCTTTGCAGAGTATACCCATAGGGTGCTTCCATGTTAGAGTTTCCCTTGCACCGGTAGGTTGCTCTAGTGTTGGTTGTTGTAACTGTTCTTCCAATTAATTTAGTGTTTGCATGTCTTATCTTATAGGTACTTTTTTAGTGCGTGATTTTTTTTGAATGGTTAGACTACCCTACTGTGTCTTTGATCTTCTCACACAATGGAGGATCATGAGCTCCGCCGGTCACGAAGGCTTCTTGGCCTGCCGTCGGTTACACTGGAGACACCCTCACCACCACTAAGGCAAAAACTAGACCAACAAGGGTCTTTTGAAGAGACCGGGTCACAAGAAATTGTGCTCGACCAACATCCAGAGGACTCAACCATTGAGAACCTTGGAGCGCAAGCTTTTGGTCTGGTTGAAACCTCCACCACTAATCTTTCGGCACCCACCATCGTATCGATTCATCCTTACATGTGCCAGACAATGTTGCACACAGCAATGGAAACAAATGTTGTTACTCCTTTTGGGACTTCTTCAATTCCCACTACGGTTGTCACCACAGGAGAGTTTCCACCTCCTAACCCATCGTCACCAGTCCGGGCCACCATGGTCTTGACCACAACTACATCACACAGTGGTCTGATCCTGTCTCTAGCGGCGGCCACAACCCCTTTCACACCAAGTGCGACAGGCCCTCCGTCCTCATATGGGATGCCTAGTTTAGGTACAAGTCATGTACTTTCCTACTCCACTTCACAGACTTCAGGTCTGGGGGAAGGGAGCTCTACCACTCCTCTGCAAGGATAAATGGGGGGCACTCCTGCTCCTTTTAACGCTTTCTCTTATGGGGGAGGTCATATACCTCCTTCGTCCCCTTCACTCGGTGGTGCGCATCAGCAATCCGCCGGGCCACCTACACACCATAGTTTATTTGGAACGGGGAGTCAAGGACCACCTCCACATAATATGCCGGTAGGTTCAACACCATTTTCTTTGTTCGGTGCATTTGGTAACAACGCTTTCTCATCCGCTACTTTCCCGACTAGGGGAAACCCCAGTTTTGGACAATCTATTGCTATGCAGGGTACTATTCCTGCACAGGGGGCACACCCAGGAACTTCTTCTGCACCAGGGCCTTGGCATTCTGGGAAAGGATCCGTTCCCTCATTTGGAATGCTGATCTGGGGTAATTATTTTCACAATCAATGGAACCCCGGACAAAGTACTATGCCTATCCCCATGGGACCGACATGGGGCAATCCTTCCCAAAGTCCTGCGAATGTAATGCATGCCCAACCATATATGTCTTATTTCGGAAATCAGTCGATGATGTCTCCTCACATGCAAAATCCATATGCTGGCCATGGCCATGGTTTTTACCAGAACCCAAGACAACAGTTGAACTTTTCCTGGAAACCTGGTGCCATTCAAACTCCAGGTCCCTTTTTCCCAGGTTATCACCAACAACCCAAATTACCTTTCTTGGCAACCTTGCATTTGCCAGACTTGACAAGGTTGTTGAATGACCCAATCTGTCACGATCCACGTTGGCCTCCTATGCTGACGAAGTTGCATTCGAACATCCCAAAGTTTGAAGCCAAGCCTAACAAAGATCCAAGAGATCATGTGACTACTTTCCATCTTTGGTGCTCATCTAACTCATTGAAAGATGACTCTGTACAGTTGCGATTGTTTCAACGTACTCTCATTGGGAGTGCCGTGAAATGGTACATTGAGCTTGACCACTCAATATACTCTTCCTTCAGTGAACTAGCGATGGATTTCCTAAACCATTTCCAGTTGCCTGTGAGATACGACGCTGGCACCGAATTGCTGGCCAATTTCTCACAAACTAAAGCAGACCATATCTCTAATCACATTCGAGAATGGCGATGCAAAAAGAGTTTAATTAAGGTACCAGTCCCACCAGCATTCCTGCTCGATTGGTTTCTTAAGTCTTTGGTCCCACAGTTGTCCAAAGACGTCATGACATCGGGAGTATTTTCTGAAGAAGACGACATCATGAGAGCTCAACAACTTGAGCTAATCTATTCTCAGTCTGGTTTATTATAAGAGATCTTGCCAGATGCACCATGATCAATACTTGATAACACCAGACAGAGAGCTGGACCACATGTCGATGGTATAGTTGGTTCAGCACAAACAAAGCCCGTTGAGCAATTGACAAAGCAGTTGCAGCACTTGTCTATACAACACACAACGGCCAGCCAAACTACTGTTTCGGCTGCTCCCCCTACCAAAACGTCGGATGTACACACAGTGCAATCGACTAATCCAAAGGCCACCCAGCAGCCTGAAGGAAAGAAAAAACCACAAAAGAAGGGTAAGGGGGATAAAAAACCTATTGATAATGCTAGCAGGGACAACACTAAGAAATGAAAGGCAAGGTATCCATGCAACTTGTGCGTGGAAGACCACCCAACCCATCTATGTCCTCGGCTTGCAGACGCCCAAAATTTTGTGGTGCAGCAACAGCCTGTTGTGTTAACCAATCCTTTTCAACATGGGAAAAATCTAACTCAAGCCTCTGCAAGCATGGAAGGGGGCAGCTAAGGACCCTCTTTGTATTCAACCAACCCCACATCCACGAATGTATATATGGTGAAGGGTGATGCTTTTATATCGACTAGAGTGCATGACTATAGTAAACCGAACACTTCTGAGAAGGGAAAAGAAGCTGAACTCCCATCTCTTCCTCTATAAATTGAGAAGACGTTGGGTGAAACAATGACGCTCATCCCCAAAGGTGCGTTCAAAAAATATTCTCACAACCCAAATGCAAGGGCCGCCCAGAACTATTCTGTGGTGGAAGATTTATCAAAAACCCCATGTGCGATGTCTGCTTTCGAGGTCCTCCAAAGTTGCCCTTCCCAGAGGAAAGCCTTGTTAACCGCTTTAGGATCTACCGAGACTTGTAATCTGGGTACAATCATGCTGGATACAACCAACCTAAAACCTCGTCTGCCTTACCACGTAGCATTTCAGATAGTAGTGGCTTATCCCACGAAAACTTTTACTCGGAATATCTTCCATATGGTGGTCGATGAGGGCGCCTCGACATGCGTTATGTCGTTGGCATGTTGGAAGGCTGTTGGCCAACCCGTTTTGTCTCCATCACCTACTCTCCTCACTGCTTTCAACGGTCATTCATTCCAACCACATGGTATCATTCCCTCTTTCCCCGTGCAATTAGGAGGGAAGACCATGTGTGTCGAGGTAGAGGTAGTCGATGCTCCCCTCGACTATAACCTCTTGTTAGGAAGGAGTTGGACTTATGCCATGCAAGATGTGGTTGCTACAGTTTTCTGGGTCTTGTTGTTTCCACACGAGGGCCGGATAGTGACCATCGATCAATTGTCTTTCTCCAGAACTGACCCTTCATTTGGGGCATCCACGGTCCCTATGGTCGATAATCCTCAACCAGGTGCAGTCAACGTAGGGGTTGGTTTGTGCCCATCTTTGATGGGTACCTTCGATTACCCGCCCCCTCAAGGCGATATCAAGTTTATATCTAATCACCATAAGGTTGAGATTTTTCAAGTTTCTTCATTCCGCACGACTTACTTCAACGATCCATGGATATTTCCTTCCCCATAGACCATGACGGATGGGACAAGGCACCCGGGCATGTCCATGACCTTGTCCGCAACTGAAGTAGCATACTCTTTAGTTCAGCAAGCTTCACCCAACACTGATCCAACTCCTGCACAAGAGTTCGATCCACTTCTAGAGCCTATTTAGGCTCAGGGTTCTCTCGCTCACACCGATTCATTAGACTTAATCTTTCCCTCTGATGAAGCTATTATTGAGGCAATGACTAGTCCGGACAAACCCTAGGATGATCTTCATCACAGATCATACTATCTCCAAGCGTTAAGCAGAATCGAAGCTGGAGAATTCACCTTGACTATGATGGGAGATAGGTTTTGTCCCATTAATCCCTTAGCTACACACAAGGTTTATGATGAGGGTAATATAGAAACTATTGTTGAAACCTTACCGATCAATATCTCCCGAAACACTGGCGTCGTGCAGAATGTTTTCGTCAGAGCTGACTACTCCCCCAGAGAGATTCAAATCTACACTCATCTTTTCAAATAATTCCGTGACATTTTTGCCTGGTCTTATGAGGAAATGCCAGGCATCGATCCAAAAATAGTTGAACATGAAATCACAACTTATCTGGATGCCAAGCCTATCTGGCAGAAGCTTTATCCAGTTAACCCCAAGAAAGCAGTAGCCATTAAAGTTGAGGTCAAGAAACTGCTAAAAGCCAGTTTTATCTACCCTATCCATTTGACCTAATGGGTGTCAAACCCCGTGCCGGTCAATAAAAAACAAGGCACAATTCGTGTATGTACAAACTTCCATGATTTGAACAAGGCCTGTCCCAAAGATAATTTTCCCACACCATTCATCGATCAGATAATTGATGAATGTTTGGGTTGTGAGGCCTTCTCTTTCATGGACAGCTTTTCGGGATATAACCAAATCCAAATCAAACCCGAGGACTAACACAAAACCGCATTTATCTATCCATGGGGTACATTCGCATATCGTAAGATGCCTTTTGGTCTCAAAAATGTTGGAGCCACATTTCAGCGGGCCATGTCTTTTGCTTTCCATGACCTCAAGCATATAGTCGAGGCCTATTTAGATAATTTATCATCTCGATCTCGCAAGAGAACAGATCATCCCACACACCTTCGACTTATCTTTGAGCGTTGTCGCTACTTCCGGATTCGCTTGAATTCAAACAAATGCAACTTTTTCATAACATCCGGACGTTTGTTAGGTTTCATAGTGTCAACAACAGGGATCATGGTCGATCGTCTCAAGGTTGAGGCAATTATTCAATTGTGCCCCCCCCCACACACAATCTTTCAACTTCAGAGTCTCCAGGGCAAGGCGAATTTTCTAAGACACTTTATCGCTAACTACGCCGAGATCACCAAGGGCATTATGTGCTTACTTAAAAAAGACATTCCTTTTCATTAGGATGATGCCGCTCAATGCTCCTTCGCCGCATTGAAACATGCACTCACAACTGCCCCTCTACTCCAGTCGCCTAACTATAACAAGGATTTCTTATTATATCTGGCTGTAGCAGAATCAACCATTGGCATGGTTTTAGTTCAGGAAGATGACTTGTTCTCCGAATATGTCATTTACTACCTGAGCCGAGGCCTTGTAGGACTGGAACTTAATTATTGTCATACTGAAAAACTTGCGTTGGTAGCAGTCCATGATGTTCAACGGTTCCGTCATTATATTCTATTTCGCAAGACCACCGTCATTGCTATCGTGAATCCATTTCAGTACATGTTGACACGACGGGTAATAGGCAGAAATATCAGTAGATGGATAGTCATCCTCCAGGAGTTTGACTTAGATTTTGTTTCAGCAAAATCCAAAAAGTCACTGGTCTTCGTAGAACTTATTTCAGAGCTTCCGGTTGAGTCAGGTGATCTTGTGCCCGAAGAGTCGCCTATTAGAGGAGATATGTTTTTTATCACCTCTTCGAATCCCTGGTACGGAGATATACTTATCTATCTCCAGACTTTGAAGTTTCCCACCACTACTTCTCATGATGAGTGTCAACGCATATGCCATCAGACTAAGAATTATCTCAAACTCGATGATACATTGTATCGGAGGGGTGTAGACTACATCCTACGTCGATGTCTTACTCACGAGGAAGCAATTATTTTGCTTAATGATTTCCATACTGGAGCTTGTGGCAGTCATTTGTCTGGGTTGGCAATAGCCCAAAATATTCTACAAGCAGGTTACTTATGGTCGACACTTATCGAAGATTGCATCGAATCGGTTAAGAAGTGCCATCCGTGCCAAATCTTCTCTTGGAAGATGAGGGCACATCCCACTCCTATGTTTCTTGTCATCACAGTTGGTCCCTTCACCAAGTGGGGGATT
>JASDQU011404366.1:24894-39710 GCA_032191745.1 Picea mariana
TCTACCTTGGGGTTTCTTTTGGAGTTAAATGTTGCTCCCCCTCTACATGGAATTTTTTATGCTCTTGCAAGCAAATCAACATCTAGGTAAACATTATGCCCAAATAGTTTCAGTGCCATAGATTTATCATCATAATTAACTATGGCATCATCTATCTCATCATTTTCGAAATTGAAGGGTCCAAACATAAAGTCAAAAACCTTTGTTATTCTCAGGATATTTATCATACCTATTGGACAATTTGTTGTGTCTCTCCATGCATCAACGCACAACTAGAATTTGTTGACAGTGAACTTTTCATCATGGGAACCATTTGTTTCAACCGATGCGCCCATGGTAGAGGATGTCCATGTTACAAGTGCGGCCATGGTTTTACGGGTTCAAAGTTGTAATAATTTTTTGAGGAATGCACACTAACAAGAATGGATGCTAAGGAATGGAAGTTGAGGAATGCACGCTCGTGCTAAGGAAACCCTTGGCGGGAAATTGAATTTTTTTTAAATGATTTAGGGTTATATTGGTATATTTTCCTATAAAGCACTTTTATTAAGAAATGTAAATTAATCTTTATAGATAAGATATAATTTATTAAAAGTAACACTTTTACAAAACTTGTCGTGCATTTTTATAAGCACACTCRAGTAGATTTGTAGCATTTTTTAACAATGGACTTGGAGTTTTTTAGAATTAATGAAAACTTTCCATCATCTAAATGAAGGGAAGTACTCGGGRGTTTTCCCTAGGTGTTGTAACTTGGAAAATAGAAAAATGATTGTCAAAATGTGTCCGGGTAATTTTGAAAGAAAAATTACAAACATTSCTAACTATAACACACACACACACACACACAAATTAAATGGTAAGCAAGATATCTTGCATGCATTTAAAATCAATCATGGGTGTGGGAGACTTACAAGTACTTCGAGYTTCTAAGATTTTAATACTTGGGAAGAACTAAAAAACAAGGTTAATTGCATATGTATGTTTCCAAATATATTTTCAAACATAGGTTCGGGGTTGTTATAAGATATGTCATAGTAGCATCAATCATACACAATGGATCAACATCCATTTTCATTCATCTTTGTATGAAAACCATTCATATGGGCTAAGGAAGAACCATTTATGGTTTAGGCCACCATAGGGCTACATAAAATTTCAAGGGCATGCATTTTTATAGTGCAGGTGTGCATTTGTCATTAACAAGGTGTGCATATTCCTCCTTACTATGTAAATATGTAATCCCATGCCCTCAACATGCAATTTCAACTTGAGGTGTGCATTTTTCCCTTACAGTTCACTCATTTTCCTCAATACCTTGTTTTCATGTAATTGGATAAGATCAACATACAATCACAAACACAAGGCATGCATTTTTCTTCTTAGGGCGTGCATTTTTCATTTTCCCTATTTTCATCCATTTTGTGCATTTTTCGATTTTAGAGAGTGCATTTTTCACCATGGGGAATGAATAATTTATTTGAAGGAATGGATATTTCATAAGCCTATATATCCCTAATATAATCATACCAATTTCACCATTGGATGTGCATTTCCCTCAGTCTGACATGCATTTCAACAAAGTCGGTTTTAACAATTTCACCTCTTTGTTTTACAGGACAGTTTTTACCCTTTATGCGCAACAAAAGGTTTTTTGTCTAAAAATGCCCACTATGTCCTCTAAAATGAAATCCTAAGGCACAAAATATTTTATGCCTTATTGTAGGATGGGTATGTTACAATTTCTCACCCATCCAATCCTCATTGTTTCCATTATTGATTTTTCATGCTAAGCATTTGGAAAACAATGGGAGGATTTGGGTTTTTGTTGTTGCATAAAACCCTAATTCAAGCTTGTTATAGTCTCCACATCTAAAAATGCACACTCACACACAAGAAATACATGTTTTTCTGTTAAACTATAATTTATACCTTTCTACAGACTGACGCCAGGCTCCACAAAAATGCACTCACATGTCTTAAAACACCTCCAATTTGAGTGATTCAAGTTGTTGAGGGTGTCTTAGATAATTTACACTTGTGTACATATTTTTATTTTTATTTTCAAACATAAATGTGGTTTCTGTGTAAAAGAGGCAAAATCTTCCTTGTAAATTGAAAGATCAAAACGATAGAAAGTGACCTAATGAAAATGCACACCCATACTTCTATATAGTTCGAAATTTAGTTATAAGAGATTTCGGGTGAATATAATAACATTATAAATCTATCTATATCACCCTAAGAGCAATTTCAAATGAAATAGGACTTCTACCTAGAACCAATATTGAAGACTTTCTATAAAATGGAGGGTAAATTGTTGTAGCGCCCTTCAAGTTCACCACAAAAAATGTCATTTTTTCTCTTTGGGTTTGGGTTACACATTAGTTTAATTCAATGTTATGCGAGATATGCAAGGTTACGCTATAGCATAAATTTAAATTTCATAAAAGTATTCAATCAAATCACATTGTTCAAGGTTGTACAATAACATAAATTAAATTTCAATAATTGATTATCTCGAACCTCACAATTGGACGTAATTTAAATCCTAATGTAAATTATTTATTAAGATTGCCAAATAGTTGAAAGTTTCCCTGACAACATAAGTGGTTTGATTTAAAATTTTCATCTTGATCTAAAAACTTCTATACATTCCACAACATATAAAATGTTGCTATGTTATATAGTATACATTGATATCTTGTCTATAAACAATAATATATATAATTTCTCAGTTAATTAGCATCATATGACAATTATCAATATGATATAAAATACAGGGGTGGCAGGTGCAGGGGGGGTCATCTATGACTCTGATGGACAAAAGGTAGTTGATTTTTCCTAGGGCTTGGAGAAAAACACCAATAACATAGCAGAAACTCTAGCAGTGTACATGGGATTAAAAATTGCACATTCACGAAGTCTCCAAACTCTCGTGGTATTAGGGGAGTCTGAAATAGTTATAAGGGACCTCCTTGGCCTCTCAAGCACTAGAGCTCATTATTCTAGTGGCCTCTGCTCGCGAATAAATACTTTGAAATAGCTCTTCATTAAAGTACACTATTTCCATATTCTCCGCTCTCAAAACACTGAAGCCGACCACTTAGCCAAAGCATCGAAATCTTTAGAATAGGGCCACCTCGCTATTAATAAAATCCCTTCACATGATTGGATCCCCTAACTTTCTATGTTTGTGTGGTCTCCCCCTCATAACCCACGACCTTTTCCTTTCGAACTCAATTACTTTCCTTACCCCTCCCTCCCATCCCCCCCTCCACCCTTCCCCCTAAACCCCCTTTCCCCCTCTTCCCCTCCACCTCTCNATGGCTCCCTTATTTAGTTCACGTGCCCCCCTCCCTTCTCCCCATGACATCCCCTCAGTTGTCTGTACTCCCTTTATATCCCATGGAGCTTCACTCGTTTTGCTTGATGTTCGGTCGTATGTCCATGGCATCAGCTCTAGGCCTCTACCCTGCACTAACTCAACTCATCTCGTGGGTGGCTCTGGTACCCTGTTCCATAAAGGGTACGTTGTTACTGCAATCATGGATCCTCCAGTTATTTTTCAGCGTCATCACATTGACCTTCAGGACGCTCTGCTCGCAATTTGGTTGGTTTTCTCTTCTTGCCTTTTCCAGTTGCATTCATCGATTCTACAATTCACATTTGATCAGTCTATTCTTGAGGATTTATGTCAATATGTGGAGAAGATCAAGAGCCCCATGCTCTTGTCTGACTTGTGTATCGGAGGAACTACGGGAAAAGTTTTGCTCAGTTCGCATGGATGTTAGGAGAGAGAAGGAACGCATAGACTCTAGACTCCATGAATTTCAATGAGAAAATCAAGGACTACAAGAGGAAATGGAGAACCTACAAGCTCAATTGCACCAACAAGAATTGCAGCATAATCAAGAGCTGGCAATTGCTTTCAGGGGAATTAACAGGAAAACGAGGAAAATTGGGGTAGTTACTCAACAATTGGCAAATCTTCCAATCCACCCACAGCAACCAAAGAACTCTATCAGCTCAGGTGATTCAAGGCTCTCGTCCACCTTTCACTCAGCTGCTAGCAATGATCATCCCTCAGCCCCTCCAGCGCCTGGACTAGCCCTATCCCGTCCGATTCCTTTTGCGTAAATTCACCAATCAAAGGCGAATTCAACGTCGCAACAAGTAGAATAACAGGAAGAACCGGAGCCTTCTCAAAATCACTAGCCAGGTTTTCTATGCAATGTAAAATTTTGTTAATTTTGAACATGTTTGTATCTATTTTTACTTGGTGAAACAGTAACTCTTTTGGACTGGTTACGTCAGCTTCTTTAGAATTACACAGATAGTTAGTCTCTCAGGAAAGCAGCAGAGGTTTCTTTACTCTGTCATACGTATTTTGTGGAGAATTATTGCTATTTTTTTAATATATAAATCCCATACCGTTTATGTTAAAAAAACAATATGATATAATATACATTGATATCCTTGTAATAAGGATAACATATATATACATTACCACTTACTTAGCATTATATGACACATAGCAATACTTTTAATATCCTTGTAAATAACATATTCCATATATAAAATTTACACCTTCCCTAACTTTATATACAATTTGCAAGGTTATAACTACATTGTATCTACATAAACTGCATCACTTATCACTTAAATCTACCATAAATTATATTTAATAATTAAAGTTTATTTGTTATCATTAATATCTCCGATGAAATATATTTAATAATCACGTTCACTGTGATTGACATCTTATATAAAATATATTTAATAATCAAAGAATTATTGTTTCTTATATATAGATTTGTCCATTTGATAACATTTATGTATTATCAAGACCTAAATGCATAAGATTTCGCCATGATTCACAAATTTCTTAGGTTAGGCAATAAATAAATAAATAAAGGTTATCCATTATATTAATGCAGACTAATGGAAGAGGTTAGCAATATAACCATTAAAGTTGAAGTTGATAGTATCATTAAGAAAGTGAAAATGAAATTCGGACTCGTACAAATGTATATATAATTTCACTAATTATAAAAACCTCAATATAATCATTTTAAGTTGATTGTATATATATATATATATAAACCTCAATATAATCGTTTTAAATTGATAGTGTAAATAATAAAATTAAGTTTAAATTCGGATAATTTAACAAGTTTTTCTCAATATCCATGCGTGCAGTACTTTTTTTAAAATATTATTAATGTAATACCCATGTTTCCTCAGCTTGTACTTAATCATTGCTTATGATCACCATGCTATGACAGGTGAACAGTATAAATGTATTATTGTTTAGATTGGCAATAACTCATTGTGGGGGTGAAGCCTTGAAGTATTGGCCATGATATCACTAGAGAAAAGAGTGAGGAAACCTATAGAGGGGTTTCATCGTTCCAAGATGACCCAATTCACCTTGCTGAAATATTTAATCTAGAATGATAAGCCTCATCCTTATCACAAGGAAAGATCAGTGAATGAGAAAACGATTGGTGGTTGAAAAACCAACCACCCCAATGAATGGAAGCAGGGAGGGCTTGGCTGAGAAGACAGAAAACTATCATCCTAAAGTACCATAGAGTGTAGTTTCCTGCAGGCCTAGATTGACTTGAGTCCCTTCTAACATAAGGAATAGGATAGGTCCAGAACTTTCCTAGAAAAAAGGAAGGGTAGTACAAGAGAAGAAAATCATCAAATAAAGAGAGAGGGACCATTCATAAAATAGGATAATGTGCAAGGMTCTTGGGTTCTGAAGAAGAACTAAAGGAGTAAGTTATTTTGGTTAAAGGAGAGAACAAGAGAAACGATCTCTGAGAATTTGCAGAAAACCTGAMCTGAGCAGAAGGTTGAGAGCTTGATGTTGAGGTAGCATCTAATAAACCCTGCAGAGGCTGTGACAGAGAACGCATCTCTGAGAAATTGCAGAAGCTCCCTAGTGATATCATGGCTTGGCACGGCGGTGGMCAGAGYRCTAAGAATGAATTCCTTTGAGCCTATGGTTGGGTGGAAAGGCGAACACCCACAGTTAGTTGGTCAGTGATTAACTATAATAGATAAGTATTTCATATACCCTGTGTACTATAATTGAAATGAGTCGATGGATATTTGTCTCTATGACTGAAATTTGTATTGCATGATTAATATTAGTAATGCTTATTGTTCTTCTGTGAACCCCTGCATTTGAATGGTTTATGTTTTCCTTTGTTTAGAAATAGGAGAAATATTATACATGGGTCTTCAAATGAAATTAGGAATAAGATTATGGTTTCTGTGCTGGTTGGAAAATCCTTAAGGGAATTTTCCCAAGGATTGATTTTGTAATGTAAGAGTCGGGGCAAAATCCGTTGGAATTCTTCAATCTCTTCGACCCCTCGAATTTACCTTTGCATGTTACTAAATTCGAGCTCTATGGATGGAGGGAACCTCCTTCAAACAATTTGTTTGTGTTACCAAGGGCTCATGCCCACAGCCCTAACCAAATCATGGCTAAGAGTTGAGCGTGTAGCCCCGGAAATTGTCAAGGAATCCATATGACCAAGAACTTGGAACCATTTGCTAGGTCCGAAAGGAGATAATATATATTGGCTTCAGGATTCTGGGAGTCCAGAGCTCCAAGATGTTATAACTTTACAACATGCAAAACAAACCGAAGGCAACCTACTGGTATAGTTAACAGAGAGGTTGACCTGCATCTTGCGGTTTCCTTAACTTTGATCATGGGATTTGTCCCATCATTAAATAATGATCAAGTTCTCGGTTGTGAAGTAACGCGGCCATATATCTGAGGATATTTGGGATCTCCCCTGACCGTTGGATCGATGACGTGGTCATTCAGCGTTGATCAACTCCGGAAGTAAAAGGGTGTTAAGCAGCCAAAAACCCTCGAATGTTGAAGTCATGAAGCGACGAGGAACGTTGATCCAAGGATTCTTTGAGATCTCTCTTGACCATTGGATCTAGACCATGGTCAGTGCGGCATTGACCACTCTGGGATTAAAAAGGAAACTAAACAGCCAAACCCCTAAATGTTGAAGTCGTGAAGCAACAGAGCTCGTAGATCTATGGATCTACGTGGACCTATCTCGACCATGGGATAAAAGTGTATTGGGAGGTTGTTGGCGGGAGTTCGGACTTCAGAGCTCCGGGATATTTCACTGGTAGGATAGGTTGGAGGCTCCCAGAGGCTGTCAGTATGGAGTGGCGTGGCACGCTAATGACACCTATGGTGACGTGGACCCATGTTCGACATGCCACGTGTCACCTTGATTCCTGATTTTTACATACCTTATATGCCAATTGGAACATGACATGTGTCACTTGTTGATAGAGACACGTGTCACATCTTTCCTTTGCCACGTGCCAATCCCCTGGCACATGCTTGTTTGGCCTAATAGTTGGTGGAATATTTGGGGCACCGGTAGTTTGGGACTTCCGAAAACTTTGGATGTTGGAACGCTAGGGTTAATCGGCCGAAGGCTCTAACCTACCTGTCCCTACCTCTCCATTTAACACGCCACCACATGTAAGTGTGGACCCTTAGGGAGTTCGTGGTTTTGGGACTCTCCGAGATGTTTGTAGTGTGTGAATGTATGCTCCAAAAGGGCTGAAGCCCAGAGCTCTATGGCAAGACCTCGGGATTCCGGAAATTGTAGATGATGTACACATGGAGACCAACCACTTTTTCCTTTTTTTTGGTATCGAGTAACGTGCAACATGAAAGGGAGGACCCTCTGGGACTTCAGGGTTTCGGAACTACGGAGGTCTGGAGTGATATATTGGAGAAGTTGAAAGGGTCGAAGGCCCGGATTTACTTTCCTGCTCCTGCAAGCTGTAAGAATAATTTAAATATAATTAATTAACTAAGTGGGACCCTCTCTATAGCTTCGACATTCAAGAGTTTTGGGGTATATTTATAAGAGAATGAGGAGGAACTTTTGCCGAAGTTCAAAGACTTAGGTGCTTATCAAAATTAATACTTCTAAGTACTCCTCTGAAGTCTTTTGTTATATTATAATATAATTCAATAGAATTATATTATAATATCATTAATGAAAGAAAAAATTGCCAATGTTTAATTAAATTAATAGGCCTATAAGAGTTAGACAAGCGTCAGCCTCGGGTTGGGCAAGTCTTTGTATACTATGTTGAAGTGGCATGCTAGATGATAGGGAGCCACGTGGATGCCACATGGAGACAAGAGACCCTAGTTGGTAAAGGCATAAAGAAATTTGAAGGGCCATAAATTTCAGTCCAGATCTTGGATCTGGACAAACTTACAGTCGTCGGAAAGCTCTTGACGAGCAGAAGATGATGGAKGTCTCAGGAAGAGGATTTGAGATGGTTGAGAAAAAGCGAAAAAATTATAACCCATCCCTTAAAAGGATACCTAAGTGGTTGGGTGTGTGACAAAGWGGTATCAGAGCAGGAAACAACACTCGGMTTTCTTGGGTTCATGAAAGAATTGAATASATTTCTTAGAAAACTTTTAAAGGGGAGGGAATCCTACCCTACCTTATTTATTAGAGCATGATTCAGACACCAGGATAAGATGAACCTATTGGAAGTGTTCACTTCCACAAGGATATTATCTACATAAGCTCCTTGGAAAAGAAGGATTTCAGATTTAAATTGTGTTGGGAAATTAATCAACAAAAATCGATTCATGTTGGATTGTAGTGGTATTAATTAGTACTTAAATAAAATACAAAACCTTGTGTATGAAATTCCTCATGATCAGAGGACTCATGAAAATTTTGTAAGATCAGTTTACTTGACCTATAATGGTTGAAACATGTAGCATGAAGAAGCTACTTAATCCAAATAAGGAGTCCTTTAGGATTGTTGCTAATCCTCATAAAGAGGTAAAGTGATATGAGAATATGGGCCAGTTTGTGAGCTCGGGGATATACAAAGAAAGGTGTGCATGACTATTGAATTAAGTACTTATTTATGCATAAAATTCAAGGTGAGGACATGTTGTAATGCATATGATAATGGTTGCATGCAGATAGACTCGATATAACCTATGGTTGGTTGTAATGTAAAACCTATTGTTGGCTTGTATTGGTCAATAATGACCTGATGAAAGCATGGAAGTTAACAACATGAATGAAATATTTATAATGTTTTCTTACTTCCTTAGGGAGATAGGGATGTAATGATTAGTGGAGGACTAATATAGAGTCTAACACAGGTAGTGTTGGAGTATTACTAGATGACTAGAGAGTCAAATTAACATCCATAAGATTATGACAACCATATAGGAATAGTTGGGTTGGCTCATATTGCAGTGAAATGGAATCCAAGAATGGGTTTCCCTAATAAAGGTATGTTGACCAAGAATAGTTGAAACATGAAACGACATTGGAATTTGGGCATCTCATTACCCTAGGAAATACTTAATCACTTACTTACATATTGTAAATTATGGATATTCTTTTGTAACAGAAGGGAAAGAGTGGTTTGTTCTCAATTGTTTCCATGAGAGAAGGCAACCTAAGTATGATAATTCCCATGAGAATTTCTATATGAATGGTTGTAAGATATCAAGGAAACTAGTATTAATATTCAAAGTACTGGCG
The DNA here is from genome assembly GCA_032191745.1 of Picea mariana. Lineage (NCBI taxonomy): Eukaryota > Viridiplantae > Streptophyta > Pinopsida > Pinales > Pinaceae > Picea > Picea mariana. Next base: position 34,494 of record JASDQU011404366.1, read on the forward strand.
TGTATGAATGACATGGAAAAGATGCAAGTGGTGAACTTGTATCTCGAATATCCATGTATGTATATGTACTAAGGGTGAAATAGAATAACTAATGAAAATACTAAGGATATTGATCTTTTCGATTCCTTAAGAAGAATAAGTCTATAATGGATCAAGGCAGTATTGATCCAATATATGGTAAATAAAATGCTTGAGCATTTCCAGAAGACCAATGAGTTGGATTAACGTCCAGAGGTGGATAGTAGCCATATAAGTATGGATTAGTATGCTTAAATAACAGAGAAAGGGAAATCCAGGAAAGGGTTTCCTTGATAAGGGATTGTTTACCAATATTGGTTAAGACATGAAGAGACACTGGTATTGTTAACTTATCACCTTGGGTAGTGTTGAAATTTCCTAGTTGTATTTTCTGAATTGGAATGCTTTTGTAATAGTAAGACAAAAGTAAATTATTTATATCGGTTTCCATGAGTAAAGGTAGCATGAGTATAATTATGAATATGAATGTGAGACTGGTCATGGAAATGACTTTAAGACATCACTAAAGAACTATGATATTAAAGCTAAAATATCAATGTGTATGGATGACCTAGGAAAATGCAAGAAGGGAACCTACATGCTCACAACAATGTGTGTATAAATGGACATGCTTGAGTGCATGGGTTAAATGTGTTAAAAAGGTTTCCTGATATAAATGAATGATATTAAACGTGCAAGTGATGCACATGCATAATGTATGAGTATAGGTATACTAAAGGAAAGATGTGACTTCCTGAATGAGTGAAATGTAAGGAAATCATTACACTTGCCAATATTGAATGAATACCATGAAAGCGTGGATGACTCTATTCTGAAGAGTCATGATAGTTTTTTTTTTTTTTGTTTTTTTTTTTGANGAATAATAGCTCGAGGGGGATGTGTTCCATTTGCTCAAGGAAAATCTAGTATAAATGGATGTAAGAGTAAATAAGCAGAGATGCTTCATTATCATGATGAAAGGAAACCTAAGCAGGCTCTTAAAGGCTAGATGTAAATGGTCATGAACAATAATGAACTAACTAGAAATTTCAATGGATACAGAAAAGAAAATATAGGATTGCCTATAGTAGACACACAGTATGTTGAAGCATACAGAAAGGAGCATTGTACATAAAAGCACATTGGGATGATGTGCATATGTAATTCATAATGCAAGTTCATATTCCTTATGGAATATTTGGTAAATAATTGAAAGGGTAAAGTTGAAGTTGACTCAAGGTTGAGACCATCTTAGATAGTGATGGATATGCAATAAGGAAGTTGCATGATGAAGGARTTCCTTGTSGAGGAACTATGTAAAGACTATGTCAGGAGAACAAATTCACAACCTTAATGACTATTGAAGATTGGGYAGTGGGTTGCAAGTGTGTGTGTGTGTGTGTGTGTGTATAAGAATCATGGATTACATTCTAAAATAAAATGTATGAGTGGAAAACTAACAAATGAATATTGAATATTCTGATAACTAAATGTAATGTGCAGAGTGCGTAGGTTCATAATTCAATGTGAACAAAAGGTTTGTTGTTGTAGCATGTTGATTTACCAAGAAGGTTGAGGTGAACCTAACTAATAATTCTCAAGGAAAAGAGCATGGAGATAACAATAAGAAGTATATTGCATAAGCAAAGAAGGAGAAAAGGAGGAACACTTTTCTCACCCTAACAACTCTGAATTGTTTAACAAATTTGTAAGCCTTAGAAGAGAAGTTGTGGGAATAAGTACAGCTGGAAAAAGGGAAAATGAATAAATAAGAATGTTTAAATGAATAGACTTGGTCAAACCATGTTAATTAAAGGCAGTGAGGCCCTGGAAAATAACTTAGATGGACTAAAATTCTAGGGTTGTGTAGGAATTGGACGAGGGAAGAGTTCCTTGAATCATTTCTTGTTGTTTATTGTTCCTCTCTAGTATGAGAGACCGATTTAATGATGCAGGTAAATATTTTGACACCATAATGATGATGGTTGTATGATTGTAAAAACAATTGAGAATTATTTGCATTGCACTCATGAAAATATTAAGGATAATGTGATGAATTGCATAAAGATATGCTAGGAAATATTTGAAAATGTTTTATTGATTGGAATGTTATGGTACATGCATTTTTATTTTACATGATGACTAATATAATTGTGATGTATGTCATGTGTAGAAATCAATTGAAACTATTGGGAAAGACAGTTACCAATGGTATAAAACCTCAAGAAGAGGATAAATGCGAGAATTTTGTTGTTGAAAGATTGTTGAGAGGACTTTGGGAGCCCCATGGAGCACTACTGATGAGGTAAAAATCAGAAAAAGGGTGCTAGCAGCTAGAACATGTATAAAAATGTTCATGCATGTGTGGCATAAGGTATGGAGGGATTTGGTAAGAATCACCTCTGAAGTATTTTAATTTATTATTGATATGCAAATAATTTTGAGTGGCTATTGTATGTCATCGTTGCCCAAGTAGGGTAAGATTCAGGAAAGAAGAATCCGAATAATAGAGAGAGGAAGTCTATGCCAATCAAGGATGAGTTATAATCATTTCAAGAAAATGAATGAGTAAGGAGTAATATGGGTATTGTTGACCACCTATTTCAACTAGGGGGTAAACTCCATGTGCCATGAAGCTATGTACCTAATGGTGCAACAAAGTTGAAGACTTTCTGGTTCTACAAGGCAATTTTTGGCCCCGACACTTCTTTTTGTAATTGGAATTTATGCTCCCCTGCGTGGGATAATAATGTAATGGGTCCGCATGGATCATATTTTAGGTTAGTTTCCTAGTAATTTATCATTGGTGAATTCCTTTCATCGAGTTTTTTTATCCTCGGGTAATTGATCTGGCTTAACCAGCCATTTTAATTACCCTTGAGTTTTTCACTCACAATAATCCTCCAAAGTGGTGAAAGGAATTCTAGTCATCGAGCCCAATGGATGACTAGGGTCTAGGAATATTGTAAATGAAAATTCTAGACATATCCTAGAGTCTTGCGGAATTCTGTCAAGTCCAAAAAGTTTTTTTTATTTTTTTTTAAAATTACCCAGTTAATGGTAATTTTAATTAAAATTGATGTAAAAATGTAAAAACTAGGTCCTAGGGGATTTTGATAGGGGTGTGAGTACTCAAAAGAAACGGAAGGAGACCCCCTACACCCTTGGACCAAGTCTCAACTCAATCGGACAATTTTTTCTAGGTCTTTCTCCATGAGGATTCCAAGTCAGTCTTGAGTCGGCAATTAAATTGCTTAATTTTGGCTAAGTCAAAAATGCCAAAAATTGTAAAATTAGAAAAAAGGTTTGAGGAAGAGTGGGAGATGATTCCTAACCATTTTTCTAAGTTAGAAAAGAACTTTTATAACTTAATCAACCCCCCATGCCTAGCCACAACCTCACTTTTTATCATACCCCTAGGGAAGTTGCGCCCCCCTTGATGAGGAACTCATCCAAAATCAAAAATTAAAATATGATGACCCTCCTAACCCCTAGTGCGCCCTCCTTAGTTCCTAAATTCATTGTTGGGTGAGCTAAAATGTTTTCCCCCCCTCTCACACCCTCGAACCCTCAAACCCTAGCCTACCAAAACCCTAAAAGTGTGCCCTCCCTTGATATGCTCACTTTGTCTTGAGGATTTCTACTTGGAGCTCATCCAAGAGGGGTCTCTCTTGACTCCCAAGTATAAAACAAAGCATACCCCCTCCTCTTTTCACATCTATTCTCAGTGTAAAGTTATTATGCCCAAATCTCTCCCACTCTTCTCTCTCTCCCCTCTTGCTCTCTTTCTCAAGCTTGTGGCAAGTATTTTCTCAAGATTTCTTTCAATAATAGAAACTATTTGGAGGAATATGGTGTGCATTGGGAGTACTCTTGGTGCAAGATATTGAGCTTCATTGAGGTGATTTTTATTGGTTTGTTGTTGATTTTTTCTTCTTTTAGATCTAAAGTAGGAGATCCAAGCAAAGTATTTTGCTTGGATAGATTTATGGTAGTATTGTTATAGATATTAGTGAGTTAGTTTCTATTTAGTTATGAAAAGTATTTTGTGATCATATATGAATATACTCACCTCATTTCTTGTCTTGTAGCCTGATCTCATCTTTTTGCAGGTCACCAAGGGTTGGAGGAAGACAAATTTCAGATCTAGAAATTTGTCTCTTCAACCACTAAAAGCCTCTTTAATTTTTTGTTTTCTTTCATACATCTTTCACACATCTATTTGGGTATATTTCTGTTCTAGAATAGGTCATATATGAATCTTTTATTTGCAGTTTTTTGTATGTAAAAAAAAAATTATTGCTAACAGAAATTTTTTAAAGTTTTTCTGGTTATTGTGTAGCATTTCTAGCAAGTTTTGTTTGTTGATTTTCTGCAGGTTTTTACCAGAAAAGGGGAGGTGCTACCCATTTGGAGCCATAAAACATCAAGGAAGAGCCTCCCAAGTAATGTTTTGAATACATACTTCTCCTCTTCTATTATTTCATTGTAAGCAAGCCCAAAGAGAATCTCTTGGGTTTGCATTTCTCCAAGTATTTAAATTTATGCATTTTTATTTTCTTGTTTGCCTACAACTAGCAAAGAGGATTGGCTTTACCACCCATGCTAAATCGTAAGGCTACGATTTATATTTAATTTTCTGTTGTAGTCATTTAAATTATTTTCCCCACTTGTCCTTAATACAAGGTTGAGAGGCTAGGTGTTTTACTTTCTTGTCAAGTTAATTATTTCATTTTATTTCGCCCACTTTGGCACAAAATCGGTAGGTTTGTCCTCCTCCTTGTGCCTTAGTCGAGGTTGCAAGTTTTATTTCAAGTATTTTTTTCCCCACTTGTCCTTACAACAAGTTTGAGTGCCTAGGATATTGTTATTTACTTTCCAAGTTCTATTTACTTGCATTATTTATTTTTTGCCTACACCTAGAAAAGTGGTTTGGCTAAGCCAACCCATGCAATCATAAGGATTGTTTATAGCTTATCTTGATATTATTTCATCTTGTCAATATTTTCTTAAGATTTACTTTCCTTTAACTTTTTTAACTTGCAAATTTACTTTAATCTTGATATTGTATTCTTAAGATTAGGCAACTATCTAGTTGATTAATATCTTGTATCTTAATTTGTGATCATTTACTTTGCAATTTATTTTCAAGTTCACCATAGCTTGTAGTCTAGACTAGAAGGGAATTTATCTAGTCTA
>JASDQU011404367.1:16381-28143 GCA_032191745.1 Picea mariana
CTGGGATCCAATGTTCTAGCTGGACTAGATGATGCTGTGAAGGTGGATGTGATATCCATGTCACTTGGAATCGCTTCAAGCTTTCAGTTAGATTTCTTCACTGACCCAATATCGATAGGATCATTTCACACGGCCCAGAAAGGGTTACTTGTGGTATGCTCGATGGGGAATGATGGTCCTGGTGCAAATACAGTAGTGAACACCGCTCCTTGGATTTTGATGGTCGATGTAGCAACGATCGAATCAGACATAATTTTGGGAAATGGGAAAACATTCAAGGGAGAAGCCATAAATTTTTGAGAGGGAGACGCTACCAACAAGAAGAAGCTACCGTAGAAGGCACAACTTTTATGTAAGAGAATTGTTTGTTGCCCACTGGTGCACACAGTTTGGTTACCTCAAGGCACCTCTGTTGGTGGAGATTTCCAGTAGTGAAAGGATCTAGGTGGCATTTCTGCATGCTAGTGACGGTGAAAATGATTTGGTAACCTTTGTAAAGGTAAGACTCTATCTTTGCAATTTTCAATTCTTAGAGTTAAAAAAACCTGTCTTGCATAGCTAACGCAATATGAGAGTATGTTTTTTTTTTTTTCTATTCAAAAGTTTGCCACACTCTAACAAATGATAAGGGAAGTATGGGGATACACCATAAAGATTGAACAAAGATGTGAAAAATACACAAAGACATCAGCTATGTGTATGATTCGAAAGATGGTATTCCTATCATATGCATCATAATCTCTTGTTGATATTTTGTAGCCTAGCTTGATCATACTTTGTGATGTAAAAATCATTTTTTAGTCTTCTTTGTAAAGTGTGGTGTAGATGGAAGGTAAATTTAGCTATGTGCTTTGCTTCTTGTAATTGCTTCTTGATGAAAGTCTTTTTTGATGAATATTGCGTTATAACTTTTCATTGGTATGTACAATAATGTAAGATTGATTTGGATACATCTTGTTTCCAAATTATTTTCATAGAGAATTGACAAGCATTGTGGTTGGGTACCTAAGTATCTCGGTACATGGAAATATGTTAATAGGATGACCAATTGCTCATTCTTTATAGTTAGGATGATTTGAGGCCTTGGATTATGTTGAAACGATGCCAACCAATTTCCCACAGTTTTGGATATGGGAAGATTTTGTGGCTCCTACTATTCTTCTTTCAGTTTTATGGCTCCTAAGAATATGGATAGGCTTATGTGATCAGTTTTATGTAAGCCTTTAGAGGCAAGTGTGTGGGATGAATGAGAGTGATAGTTATAAGTCTGTGTTTGGGTCTTGTAATTCTCCCTTGAACAATAAGAATACCTATTATCATTGTCTCGTAGATGTTTCCCTTTAAATGGTTTTACCAAGTAAATTGTTGTGTTATTTGTGTGTGATTGTTGTTGTTTTTTATTTTCCATCAAATCTTGTTGTGTTTATGCTTTCGTTACCCAACAAGTGGTATCAGAGAAGTGTTGAAAGGAATAGACAATGAGATTGAGTTTTACGTTGAAACCACGGAGGATGGAGGACATATTTGTGGACAGATTTGTTCTAGGTGTGATATTAATTGTCCTATCGTGGGTTAGCCCTATCAAGTGGGGCAATAATATACTCCTGGACTTTGAATCCTCAAAATTTTCAAGTTCATCGCTCCCTCATCCCTCTCGGAGGTGCGATACCCAAGGATCATTGCCCCAAACGACATACAAAGGGCATGATAGCCGCAATAACCCTACAAAGGCAATGATACCCATGGAGTGATCACGTTGAAAAGTCATGGAAAGTATTTATTTCACAATATGAAAGCGAATTTTTTATGCACAAAATGTATTTATGCCTATTGGAAATGGGCATAATTAATGATGTTTTAATTATAAATCTTAATCTCATGGCTAGCAATTCAAGATGTTGGCATATTCTTCGTCATCCTGCCAAATCGATGAATGAGATTTGATATTCTTAACTTCCTTGCATTTATAAATGCATAAGTTTCCTTGTTTACTTTTTCACATTTACTTAATATAATTAATAATTTACTATCCTGGTCATTTATTGCCATGTTTACCTAATTAACAAGGATTAATATGTATAGAATATCTCATTGTCAAATTCGTGTGTTTAATATGGATTAATTATGTGAATAAAAAATGTCATATTGTTGAAGGTGTTTCGTTTATTCCAGATATAAAAAGTATACAGAACATAAATAAAATGCTAGCAATGGTAGATAAACAACAATATAACCAGAACAACACCACAATAATACTGAAAATATATCAGAATAACACCAAAAAGAACACTTTGATTCTGAGAGCAATGTTCACTTGCCTCTTCGAGGGGGAAACCTCTAGTTGAGAAGAGCTCTATTACAATAATATCCAAGACAACAATTCTCATACCCTCGACTCCTATTTATACTAAACATGTCTATCAAAAGAACCATTTAGAGGAAGATCCTTCTAGAAGTGGAAGCTTCTATTAGGTCTTCTTACATTCGACTTATTCTTCCTTATTGCTAGGCCTTATTAATATTGACCTTTATTACATTGGAATATATTATTCTACCTACGTGAGGGGTTAGCTCCCTAACATGTCCTCCCCCTTAAAAACAACCTTGTCCTCAAGGCTTGAGATGTGGAAATTTTTGCAGAATGGTAGTTGGTTCCCAAGTGGAATCAGTTGGGTTTGTATCTTTCCACTAGACTAACACTTCCTTGATGGTTCGTTGACGCAGGCGACACTCACGCTAGTCCAAAAATTTTTGTGGATGTAGCCAAATGGAACCTTCTTCGTCCAACTCGGGAAGGTTGGTTTGAGTTTGGCACTTAGTTCCATTCACTTTCGTTCAGCATGAAACATGAAAAACAGGATGTAGCTTAGAATGACTGGGAAAAGCTAACCGATAGGCCACCTGTCCCACACACTTGAGAATGGTATAAGGACCATAAAATTTGGGCACCAATTTCTGACAATGGTCAGCCTTGAGGGAATTTTGTTTGTAAGGTTGCAGTCAAAGAAACACCTGATCCCCTTCTGCAAATTCACGTTCAGAGCGACCTTGATTTGCTTGTTCCTTCATGCAATTTTGTTCCATGATCAGATTCTCTTTAAGGGTATGAAGAATAGCCTCTCGAACTGTAAGCGTTTCATTAACCGCCTGGAACTTTGAGACACCTGGAAAATATGAGAGAACTGAAGGTAGCTTTTTTCCATATACCACTTCAAAAGGATTCATGCAGCTAGGTGTATGGTATGAAGTGTTGTACCACCATTCAACTAGTGGTAACCATTGAGCCCACTGATTTTGGTTTTTCGAGGAAAAACACCTCAAATATGTTTCCAAACACTTGTTGACAACTTCAGTTTGACCATCAGTCTGGGGATGATAAGTTGTGTTGAGATGCAATTGGGTTCCTTCTAGCTTGAACATTTCTTGCCAAAAATTGATGGTGGAAGTTGGGTCGTGATCAGAAACAATAGAATGCGGCATACCATGAAGATTGAAGACCTGATCCATGAAAAGTTGAGCCACATTGGATGTTGTAAATGGGTGTTGAAGAGCACAAAAATGAGCATACTTGGAAAGACAATCAACTAACACCATGATGACTATTTTATTGCCCGATTTAGGTAAGCCTATAATACAATCCATAGAGATATCCCACCAAATAGCAGGTGGAATCAGAAATGGTTGTAGTGTGTTAGGAGATTTGATTGTTTCACACTTGTTGCATTGACACACATCACATTCAGCCACAAAATTACGAACATCCTCTTTCATACCATCCCAGGAAAAAAAAACGTTTGACCATGTCATAGGTTTTGGTAAACCCGGAGTGCCCAACTATGGGTGTAGCATGAAGCTCAAAAAGTACCATGGATTTATGTTTTGATTGTTTACTTAAATACAAACGACCTTTGTATCGAAGCTCATCATGGAGCCAAGAGTACCCTAGGGAAATTGGAGAATTGGACTACAATTGTTGTATCAGATGCAAACTTTTGGGATCTTGTAGCCATTCCTGGCAAACAGCTTGGAGCCAATTTGGTACAATGAAGGAGAGAGAAAAAAGGGACCCTTCATCTTCATATTTTCAGGAAAGTGCATCTGCAACCATATTGTCTTTTCCTTTCTTGTAAATGATCTCATAATCATATCTAAAGAGCTTAGTCATGCATTTTTGTTTCTCTGGGGAGGAAATGTGTTGTTCCAGAAAATACTTGAGGCTTTGATGATCTGTCTTAATTTGGAAGCGTTGCCCCAATAGATAAGGGCGCCAAAGATCAACTGCATGCAGAATAGACAACATTTCCTTTTCATAGATTGATTTGCCTAAATTTCGTTTAGACATTTGTTTAATGATAAAGGCCAAAGGCCGACCCTCTTGCATAAGGACAATGCCAATTCCTTTCCCTGAAGCATCACATTCCAGGAAAAAGGTCTTTATGAAATCAGGAAGGGTCAGGACTAGAGTGGTGCACATGGCCATCTTCAATGTTTGAAAATCCTGAGCAACATATGGAGTCCAATTGAAATAATTATTTTTAAGGAGTGCAATGAGAGGTGCCGCAATATTTCCATAATTCTTAACAAACTTGTGATAATAACCTGTTAAGACCAAAAATTCACACAAGATTTTGAGAGTCTTTGGGTGAGGCCAGTCTTTCATAGCTTCAATCTTTTTTGGATCCACCCTGACGCCTAGCTTTCCGACAAGATGACCCAAGTACTCGACTTTCGAGGCACCAAAAGAACATTTAGATTGTTTCATGAAAAGTTGGTGCTGAGAGAGTAGGTGGAGAACTTGATCCACATGAGCAAGATGGTTTGTTCAGTTTTTTCTATAGAGGAAGATATCATCAAAGAAAACTAAGACAAAATGACAGAGAAAAGGACGGAAAACATGATTCATGAGGCTTTGGAAAGTGGAGGGAGCATTATACAGGCCAAAGGGCATGACCAAAAACTCATAGTGGCCCTCATGAGTTCTAAAGGAAGTCTTAGGAATGTCCGCCTCTTTCATACGGATCTGGTGGTAGCCAGAACAAAGATCAAGTTTAGTAAAGAACTGGGTGCCACTCAATTCATCCAAGAGGTCATCAATGATAGGAATGGGAAACTTGTATTTAATGATGAGTTTGTTAAGGGTGCAAAATTTAGGACACATGCGCCAAGAACCTTCTTTCTTAAGGACCATGACCATAGGAGAAGAGTAGGGGCTCGTACTAGGACAGATAACACCTGCGTTAAGCATTTCTTGAACCATTTTCATAATTTCATTTTTTTGGGGAAAGGGGTGACGATAGGGACGGATATTGGGAGGAAGGCTTTCTGGGACAAGGGGAATGGAATGATCATGAACACCATGGGAAGGAGGGAGTCCCCAGGGAGTGGAAAAAACCATTTTATATTTAGAGGGGATGGATTGGAGGTGCTGCGTTACAGAGGGTGTCTCAGTTTCTTGTATGACATGGAGTTGGGCAATAACGCCCGAATGACCTTTTTTAGCATCTTTTCCATGCGATGGGAACTAATGATCTCAAGGGAACTGACGGTTATGCCTTGGAATTTATATTGTTGGCCCTCCTGGTTGAATTGCATGGTTAATTCCTTAAAATCCATGAGAATCGGACCCAAAGTCCTTAGCTAGTCTGCACCCAACACAATGTCATAACCACCCATGTCAATAGCAAACATATGATATTTTAGGTGGTAGTCACCAATTTGGAGACGCACATTTTCACAACGCCCTCCACATTTCATGGACTCGCCATTGGCAATCATGATTTGGAAATTATTGACTACATGGATATAGCAATTATTTTCTAGGGAAATGCGACGATGAATAAAATTATGGGTGCTCCCACTATCAACAAGAATGATGAACTTCCTATGCTTGATGTAGCCAATTAGCTTGAGGGTTTGGGGAGAAGAGAAGCCAGTGAGATAATTGAGGGAAATGATCGGTTCTACTTCGGGAGGATCTGAGGGTGGGGTTATGTCATTGGGTTCAAGTGACACAGACACAAGGGGGGATTCAACATCCTCTTCTGAAACATCCTCTGAGATGGCCATAAAAATATTTTGTTCCTTACACTTGTGTCCCAGAAAATATTTTTCATCACAATTATAACAAAGGACTTTGAGTTGGCGTTCAACCATTTTGGCCCTGGTCAATTTTTGGATCTTTAGTGGAGTAGAAGGAGGAGTGAGATTTATTGTTTTAGTGCGAGGAATAAAGGAGGGTTTCCAGTTTTGAGAAGAGACCAAATGTTGTGCTTCCTTAGCTCTTTTAGTAGCCTCCACCCAACTCTGAGGCCGAGCCATGAGGACATGGGCACGAATATCATCATTGAGGCCACTGATAAAACATTCCTAGAAAAAAACATCAGACATGCCCTCTGTATGAAAAACTAGTCACTCAAAAGCAACTATAAAGTATTCCACTGTGCCATATTGTTTCAACTTTGTCAAACAGACTAAATGGTTGGTGTCAATGTCAAAGAATTCATAAATCTCTGCCACAAAATGTGTCCAAGCAACATACCCTCGACGGACAACTTTTCTCCATTGCCACCATTGCCAACGTTCTTGATCTAGAAGGAGAACACCATACCAGAGTTTGGCCAAATCATCTGTAATTCCATACAAAGAGAAATAATGTTCCATTTGAGTTACCCAACCAGTGGGATCCAAGCCATCAAATTTGGTCACATCCACATGCATAAGGCGTAGGTTGCGCTGAAAGTGATGGGGCTGAAAATTATGGGAATGAAAGGAAGTTTCACCTTCATTATGCAAAGGTGGGTCAGATAAAGGGGGATCTACAGAGATATGCAAGTTGGTGTAGATCATGGAAGCGACAGATTCAAGCTGGGTAGTAATGTCTTGCTTGAGTTCTTCTTTGAGTTCCTCGATTGAGGCGGTGATGGAGGAATGCATGTTTTTATTGATGGTGGAAATATTGGCACTGAGTTGTCTAAATTCTTGTTGGGTCTCTGTGAAATTGGATTGCAAGGTATTGAAGCGAGTTTCCAAGTCTTGGCTACGGGTATGGGCCATGATGACGAGGGAACCAAAAAGGGGTGGGTGGGGTCAAACAATTTGCTAAAAAATGATAGGTATGAATTTGATAAGGGCGAAGAGATAAATCCAATGGAAGAATAGTGATGAAATTCCCAAATGCTTAATCAGGAAGAAATGTGTAGTGATTTGGAAACTCGAATGTAGGAGACACAGTTGCACGGCAATAGATCTTGTCTGTTTTGTTTTTTTTTTCCATCCCAAATGGTTAGGTATTCAAGGGTTCTACAGACAAGGGTTTTCCCTGTTCTATAGCTCTCTGATATACGTGCAGGGTCCAATAGTAGTAGAGGTCCCAATATCTTAGGGCACCAATTAAGGAGGCTAGACCGTGCCCTTAGTCATACTACCCGACTACCTAGGTACTAGAGAGTATCTTCCCGAGTGTTGTTCTCGATGCTACTATAGCAGTCAGGAGGCCGATCGATTTATCTAAAGAGGGATTTAAGAAATATAGGCTGATCTATATACAGATGTTGTCTGATGCACTACCACTCGAAGGGGTACCAACAAGGGTTACAAGGGTGGCCAACAGATGTGTGCTTAAGTACCACTTGTATTTCCTGCGTGTATGAATCCCTCAACCGTGGGTTTATGCACATAACGATAGATCTCTGTATCTTAAAGACGTTGGAATACGTCTCTACCCTAAAAAAAATTAACCCACAATTTTCTGCCAAGGAAAGTGCTCTGATACCACTTGTAATATTCCAGATATAAAAAGTATGCAGAACATAAATAAAATGCTAGCAATGGTAGATAAACAACAATATAACCAGAACAACACCACAATAATACTAAAAAGATATCATAATAACACTAGAAAGAGAACTTTGAATCTGAGAGCAATGTTCACTTGCCTCTTTGAGGGATAAACCTCTAGTTGAGCAGAGCTCTATTACAGTAATATCCAAGAAAAAAATTCTCATACCCTCAAATCCTATTTATACTAAACATGTCTATCAAAAGGACCATGTAGAGGAAGATTCTTCTAGAAGCAGAAGCTTCTATTAGGTCCTGTTACATTCAAATTATTCTTCCTTATTGCTAGGCCTTATTAATATTGACCTTTATTACATCAGAATATATTATTCTACCTATGTGAGGGATTAGGTGTAATATCCCCAAGGACGAGCCCTGTTGTAATCATGTTTATGAATTGTAAATCATGTTTTGTAGGCTGGTGAGTTGAGTATTGATAAGCTGGTAAGGCTTATGAGTTTATTAGGCCGGAGAGCCTAAGCGTTAAGGCTAGGAGCATGTTTTTGTATATGTAATTATGAAAAACAGTAATAAAAATATGAACACCGCTGCGTGCAGACTGACCACGATGAATGAGTGATGGGAGACTAAGCTTCCACATAGTGGGTAAGGGAATGGGGGATGAAAGGTGGAAAGAAAGGCTAAGTGTTGGGCCTAGGGGCTAATCTAGGGGGCTTACCTCTAGAAAGGGATAATAATTTATTATTATTATTTATTTAAAACTAAGGTGGACAATTTTGAGTGTTTTCCTAAGTTCCTGGAGAGGAACACATGCTGATGGAGTGCATGCAGCTTCATGGGTGACATGTGTCGTCCTAGGCACATGTAGTTAAAAGCTGCAGAAGTTAGCCTTGGGGGGGGGTTCGCTCCTCATTATGCCATCCTTCGCCTGAGTTCGCAGGGATCTAGGGCATTTGAACCGTTTTTTCTATGTGTTTGCCTCTGCATACTTGCGCACAGTGAAGGAAACCCTCATGGGAAGATTGTTCGCTATCCATTTTCCATTCTTTGTCAATTATGTTGAGCTCTGGGATCGACCTTTGCATAACCTCACGCATCTCTGAAAACAAAAAACCGTGAAACCAACTTGTGTTGTTTTATTGTGAAGACGAAACATCCTGGATATGGCCTGAACCATGTTGTGTATTAGTGTGGTCTATTGTCATTTTTGGATGTCCATACCCAAATTCCTGTTGCTACTGTCACCCGTGGGTTAACCGAATTGCTATTGTTGTTGTTGTTATCCTCACCTTCCGGGAATTGAAGTGGAATCTAGTGGAAGAGTCGGGTGGTTAGGTCGTGGTTGAAGAGGCAGGTTGTCAGGCCTGTGAGCAGCTCTTTCCCAGGTGAAGGGTCTGCTGGGAAGTGGTTTTCTCCCAGAGAGAGTCCAACACTAGCTATGGAGCTCTGAGACTTCCTGATCTGGCATGTTGCCGAGGCCCAGAGAGGGAGGTGAAGCACTGATGGACTGTGCTTGTGAAAGTGTATACTCCCAGGTGGAACAGACATGTGGGGAATGAGAGTCTGTGAGTAGTGGGCATAAGAAGGCATCCTAGGAAGAATCCTTCCGGTTATTTTGTGCAGTTTTCCCTGTAACCTCAGCCTAGTTTATGATTCCCTTACATTGGGTGGAGCTTGGTCCCAACTCGGGGGTGACCCACTGTTGAGCGTGATGATCAGCGTGGTCTAAGGATGGGGGGTTCGTGGAAGGCCTACACGTGGTTGGTGGAATTATGCCAGTAATAAAAGATAAGTGTTAATTTTGTACTTAATTTATAAGTATATGCATGTCTGTGATTCTTGCAATATTATCATGTATTCCGTTGTAATCATGAATTACTGTTAATCCCATTAAACCTGCATGTTAGTCGTAATTTTGTCATTACTCTGTTTGGTTTAGTTAAATGTTTGTAATATGACTTAATTCATGTTATATATATAAGTATGAGAATGTTGTTTTCTGCATAGTATCATTTTCCCGGTCGTGGGGTTGACGGTTGGGGACATTACAGTATGGTATCAGTGCGAAGGTTTCAACATTGAGCCTGAGTGGGCTAGATAAGTGGTCATTGGACCCGAAGTTTCAGGTTGAAATTGTGTTTGGAAGAACCAATTTTCGAACCTTAGAACGTTCTTGAGTGCCAAGAAGATACTTGGTTGTGTTACAAAGCTCAGGAGGTGTAGCGGTATTATTAAACCACAGTCAGTGTGGTATTTGGCCACCAAGAGAGAGAGCTCAATACTTTAGGTGTTGGAGCCGTAGGATCTATTTGGAAGCAAAGGAAACCCTTACGGTCGCCAGATCTAGAGAAGGTGCAGGAAGGTTATCCTGGAAACCTTTCAGAATTTCGACAATCGTGAGAAACAAGATGTGCTAATGCACGAACTCTCGGTGCCTGAAACCCTAAAATCCTAAGGAATATCTACACCGCAAATCTTAGGAAAAGAAATTGACTATTGTATCAAGCAGAGGAGTAAATCACAATTTGATAATTTCGGCAATCGGGAGAAGTGGGATGTGCTAATGCACAAACTCCCGAAATCGAAGTCTCGAAAAGAAAAGTGAACGTGGTAGGACCCGATGACATCGCCGAAGGTGATGTGGACCCTTTTAAGCATGCCACGTGCCGCTGTTTAATCGGTGACAACTGTATTACGTGGGCCTAGAGGGTAAAGTAAATCAAAATTTCAGATGTCGGAAGATTGGGAGGAAGTAAGTGTGGGGACTCCCGAGGCTCGAAGTCCTGAGGTCCTGAGATCTGAAGTTCTGAAGTCCTGAGGTCTAAGGTCCCGAAGTCCCAAAAAATTCAAGGACAAAGAGACCATAGTGGGTTTCAGTCGTTGGTTGTTGTGTAGACGTGGACCATTGATCCACTCGATTTCGCGAGTTCGGTAATCGGAACCCCGAGAGAAAGTTTAGTACATGCCTTGAAATCTCCCATGGCCGAAAGCCCGAGTAGCACCTAGCAGTTTAGCATTTGATCACAGCCCGTGGACGCATGGGTTGGGGACTAAGAAAACGGGGGCTATCACCCGAAAATTCCAAAGCCAAACAGAGCTCAGAAAATTTGTGGAATCGAAACGTTTTCTTATTTGTGTTGGTTTATGAATGTTGTAGATTTATTAAGGGTTTAAGGCCTGACAAACTTCGGTTGACTGCACGTTGTGTGTGAAGAGTTCAACGAGTGTCAGGACAACCACGAATCGACGCTGAGTATAGAAATGGAAGAAGCACATATTGCTTCCAGTTCAGAGAACGAAAGAGAAGGAAGGGATGTCAACTTGGGAGTTGAAGGATCAAACTCCAATGGGCACAGAAGAGAATTGGATAAGGAAGGGCATATGATGAAAATAATTGAAAGATTGCAGAAAGATGCCTAGGCTTTCCAAGCCAATAGCCAAAAGCTCATGAGGGTCAGGGATAAGTAGGGTGAATTCAACTTAAATATGTTGAAGAGCCTGGAAAGACTAGAAAGGAAATTGGAAAAGGAGAGTGACACAAGCAAAACAGGGAGTCACAGGACCCCTGAGAGAAAAAGAAGATCAAGGAGTGGTAGCAGACATCGTCGTCTCTCCCAAAAGCATTCCGATAAGGAAGAACAAAGTAGTTCAAGCCCATTCCCTACCAGAAAACACTGAAGATCTGGAGTGGATGAATTGAAAGGGGAGAAGAACAAGATTAAGCCTCCTACATTTGATGGAGAACATAAGAAGGAGGAAGATGCCGAAACATGGTTGCTTGGCATGAGGAAATATTTCCAACTGCAGAATTATTCCTCTCATGCAGAAGGAAGAATTGTGATGTATCAACTAAAAGTAAAAGCATCCATGTGGTGGGATCATCTTGTGCATGTGCAACACATTAGAGAGAAATATATCACTTGGAAGGAATTCAAGAGGTATTTTGAGAGGAAATACCTGACTAA